>JACYFF010022221.1:0-13003 GCA_017589665.1 Selenicereus undatus | reverse complement strand
AATAATAATAATAATAATAATAATAATAATAATAATAATAATAATAACTACTACTACTACTACTACTACTACTACTACTACTACTACTACTACTACTACTACTGATGGTATCAGAGCCGACCCGCGACCGTGACCTACACCAGTGGATGGAGAGCCCATGGGCAGTCACCTAGCGGGGCAAAGATACTGGGTGTGGACCACTAATAAGGCACAACGAGGACGTTGTGCGCTTTAAGTGGGGGTGATTGTAACACCCCAATTATGGCTTAAAAGGACCAAAGTGACTACTTATATCACCAAAGGTTTACCTTTTTTTTTTTCGGGATGCCACTCTTAAGAACTCCACAGTTAAGTGTGCTTACTGGGGAGCAATCTTGGGATGGGTGACCTCCAGGGAAGTTTCCTGGACAGTGTGTGGGCGAGGACGAAGCACGCCGAAAAGGCTTGTGGTGATTTGTGGGGCTAGTTGTCGATCCTTGAAGCTGTTCCTGGTAAGACCCATGACCGAGAGGGGTCAGGGCATTACAGATACTCTCCAACTGTGCATAGTTTTTTTTTTCCAGGTCGCGACTTCTCAAGGCATGGACTTTTGACTTCGTAATGTGCTTATTGCCGAGGTACAAAAGGCACATTTTTTAAGGCTACCCTGGATGCCCATAATGCCCATAGCCCTTGTATAAAAGATAGTGGTAAGAGGTAAATTTCACTCTCCCTGCCTTGGCTTTCACCCCTTTCTAGCTGCGTAAATCTTCATCATGGTTTTTTTCTTATCATCTTAACACCAAAGAGACGGCCAACCACGTTTGGGAGACCTTCAACAGGGGGAAGAGGGATCGCACGGACGCTCCATGACCAGCTCATCCCCTTCCTGAGGACTACCACGAGCTTTTTTTGGGCTTTGACCAAAGAGAAGCTGAAGAGGATGCACGGGTCTTCCAAATCTCGGAGCTTGTCCAGGCCATCTTTTATGCCATAGTGGTCAATAACACCCTAGAACTGGGCGCATTGACAAAGAATATGGCTCTGGTGTTGAAGTCGGTGTTGACAGATCTCTATTGGTATACCTTTGAGATGTGGTTTGGGGTCCACAAGCATCACCTCTTGGCAGCTTGGCAACCCCTTCAATGACCCTTGCCCAAGTTGGTCATTCATCTACCCCTACCTCTTTCGCCTGTCAGTAGCACAGCGTGGGGTCTAATGAGACCTCTGCAGCCTCCGACGGAGGGGCCAACGGTACTTAAGCCTTGGACCCACTAGAGATGTAATATTTTATTCCTTTTGCACTGTTGATGTAACTCTTCCAAACAATCAATGAGAAATACCTTTTCTTGTTGTATTTGTTGTTATAGTTCGTATTATGGTCTTATTCTGTGCCTCTAGTCCTTTACAAATCTTCCCCCCAGGGTCGCACCCAACGACCCTAAGGTGTAGCGGACAACCTAAGGCCGCGCAATAGTAGCATGAGCCCTCGCTGGGACGTGAAGGGCTATGGTTGGCCAAAGGATCGAGCTTGATGCCCTTAGCCGCTAGGGGGCTAAAGTTGTAGTGGATAGCTTGGGGTGCTGCCTTTATAGCCTCAGCCCCCACTGTGGCTTGAGTGACTATGGTCGGCCAAAGCACCAATCCTGATGCCCTTAGCCCCCAGAGAGGCTAAAGGTATAGTGGACTGCTCTGAGGTCGTGCCTTTATTGCCTATCCCCCACCAGGGATTGAGGAACTGCGGCCAGCCAATGGGATAAGTCTGATGCCCTGAGCCCCCAAAGGGGCTAATGATGTAGTGAACGGCTCTGAGATCGTACCTTTAATGCCTCTGTCCCCACCGAGGTTTCAGGGACTGCGGGTGGCAAAAGGGTCGAGCTTGATGGCCTTAGCCCCCAAAAGGGCTAAATGTGTAGTGGATGACTTTGAGGTCGTGTATTAATTACCTTAGCCCCAATTGGGCCTTAAGGGATTGTTGTCAGTCGAACGGTCAAGCCTAACGTCCTTAGCACCCAGAGGGGCTAAAGATGTGGTGGACGGCTTTGAGGCCATGCCTTTATTGCCTAAGCCCCCGCTGGGGCTTAAAGGACTACGGTGCATCGAATAGCCAAGCCTAATGCCCTTAGTCCCCAGATGGGCTAAAGATGTATTGGATATACCCTTAGCATCCACATGAGCTAAACGTGTAGTAGATGACTTTGAGCCTATGCCTTTATTGCCCAGCCCCCCACCGGAGGACCGTGGTTGGCCGAAGGAACGAGCCTAATGCCTTATCCCCTGGACGGGCTAAAGGTGCAGTGGACGGCTCTAACACCGTGCTTTAATTACCTTAGCCCCCAGATATGCTAAGAGTGTAGTGTACGACTCTGAGGTCGTGCCTTAATTGACTTAGCCCTTATTGGGGCTTAAGGGACTACGATCGGCCGAGGGGCCTAGCTTGATGCCCTTAGCCTTAGAGGGGATAAAGGTCCAGTGGACGACTCTAAGGTCTTGCTTTAATTGCTTTAGCCCTTACTGGGGCTTGAGGGACTGCGTTTGGCCGAAGGGTCAAGCCTGATGCCCTTAGCCCCTAGATGGGCTAAAGGTGTAGGGGATGACTCTGAGGTCGTGCCTTTATTTCCTCAAGCCCCACTGGTGCGTAAGGACTACAGTTGGTCAAAAGGTCAAGCCTAATGCCCTTGGCTCCCAGAGGGGATAAAAGGATAGTGGACAGTCGAAAGGCTGCACTACCAAGGCCTCGGGTGCACTATTTCTAAGGACACTGCCAAGTGGCTCCCTTGCTTGTTTCTTCCTTTTAGGCCACGTGGCACACGTCTTGTATCCCCAATCTCCCTTTTTGCAGGGCCACCAAACTTCATCTCACAGGTACGTGTGTTCCCCCTCTTGCAAATATTCGTTGTATCCTGTATAAGGATATCATCGTCTATTTCCTCTTTGCGCGAACCCTTCTCGGAAAAAAACCTACGACCTGTTGGAGGAAGGCTGCCACCCCCATTTTCCAAACCTCCCGACCAAGGTAGGTAGCCGGGTTCTAGCCAATATTCCCCCCCCCAAAAAGTACTGGGAGACTAAAATTGTACCCTACGCTCTGCCAACTTACGAGTGCACCAATCCCTCGTGGTTTAGCTGTAAGCAATCCTCCACCCTGAGCATTATAAGCATCGAGGAGGAGGAGGTGGTATATGCCTGGGAAATAAGCATTTGTGTTAATCGTATACATGATTTCTAGGAACGCAAACTGGCGCGCGCCTGATTGATAATGTGACCTAAGACAGTGGAGCAACTCATAGCTGAGGGTTTGACTGAAGATATGCCTGTTTCTTCATCCTCATCTTCCCACCTGAAGGAGATAAGTGGAGGGATTAGCTGTTGGGCTAGTGGTTCAGATGATATGGCATCGGCTCTAGCGAGTTCGGGCAATAGTAGCCTACTAGAGGCGGTGGCTATTGGGAATGCCCTTTCGAATGCTTCTTCCCATTCCGACCCCATGGGCAGCCCGGGTTCACACTTCCTGAACTCGAAGGTTATGGACAAGCTCAATCGCAAAGAGCTAGAGCACTACTACCTCTTCCATTTAGACTATAAGTTCGTTTTCCCAGCGTCGAATGCCACCGTAAAGGCAGTTCCCCCTTATTACATAGCCGTGTATTGCGCGGCCTTTAATTACGGCTTGTACTTCCCTTTACATAGAGGGATTTAAGACATATGTGAAGGGCACGAATTGCCAATAGCGCAGATTATCCCTACCTCTTAGCACAACAGCTGCTTGTTCGTCGTCATCTATGAGTGGTGCAGCATATAAGCACATTTGCTCAAGCACACACTATAAAGAAGGCCCTTGGCGAGGTTGGGGAGGCGGGTGGTTTAGTTTTAGTAATAATAAGGGGCTCATGTATGCAATAGAGAGAAAGTCTAGGTTAAAAAACTGGAAGTATGACTTCATCTTCGTGAAGCACCTCGGGGGTTGGGGAAACTTCTCTCGGCGGAATTATGGCGATCCAATCCGTTCCCCCTTCGGAGTCCCCAGTGACACTGAGGTGGTTACGGCTAACTACTTCCAGTATACAGTCAAGGAGGATGATTACCTTTCATGAATTCTTTCTGTCATGGCCAAGGTCATAGAAAAGCAATAGGGAAAAAAGCCGGAACATCGCATGGTGAAAGCAAGTGAGAAGGAGCCGCTCAACTGGCTCCCCAAATTATTCTGCTTCCAGAATAACCTTTTATTGCGGCTGCCAAGCTCCTCATTATGCCTAACTTTTCTAAGGGTATTACCTCTCTTCCTTATGTCTTTAATGCCCATGTGCATCTATCTCAGCTGGAGTCCGGGGATGCTACCCGGAGGAAATCCAGGAGGACCAAGCCCGGGAGAGAGACGAGGAGTGGCGACGCCGCATCAAGGACCATGCTGCCGAGGCTGGCTTCATTCCGGGGGTTGTTCCTGCCTTACTTGCTGGGGAATATGCTCTAACTCCCCTTTTGTTCCATCTTTAGTCCAGAACCTCAATTCGCTCAAACTGACCCATGTCACTGACGATGTCTCCCCCTTCGTCGCTATCTCAGACGTGTCTGAGGACAAAGGAGAAGAGAACCATCACTAAATCGGCCGAATGGGGAGATGAGGCTGGGAGTCCGCCATAGAGGAGGTTGCACCTATATTATCGCCCGTGAAGCATCCCTGGTCGGAAGGATATGCTTGCCTATCTCCAAAGAGTGGCTCGACAGGGAGTTACCAGATGGTGAAGGACCAAATCATGTTGGCATACTCCCGTCCATTCGCAGGGTCGATCTCCTTCCTGAATGCCGACCGCAGCGTGAAGTTAGAGCTATCGAAAGACTAGCTCGCTCCTGGGTCAGTACCCCTAGCCAACTAACTTTAACTTATCTTTCAGTTCTTTTCCCAAGCGGTAAAGGCCATGAAGACAACACCCACTGTGGCCGGTCTGGAGGAATAAGTCAGAGTTCTTAAATAGGATAAGGCTAAGGTGGAGGCTTACTCGGCTAAGTTTCAAGGCAAGTATAAGGACCTCAAGAAGGAGAAGAGAAGTTATGAGGGGACCAAAAAAGAGCTCCGCCAGCGGGTCACCGACCTTGAGGCTGAGCTTTCCGAACTAAGATCGACTGCTTAAAGGAAGGTTGAGTTGGCTAAGCGCAAGGGTCATCCTCAAGGTCCCAAAAGAATGTTACTGTTTTCTTCCGGCAGCTCCTCGAGTTATGCTCTTCTGATTTTAAGACTCGACGAGGCTACTTCAAGGCTAGGGTGTGATACGTGGAGAACCGTCAGCAGGCAAGGTGAGTGGCAAGGATCCTGATCTAGTCAATTTTTTACTACAATCAACCCCTTGACGATGACCCAGATAAGTGGCTCCCTGAAGATGACGAGCTAGATGAACCAGCGGGGTGCCCTGAGAATGATGAGCTAGCCGACATTGAGCAGCACCCTAAGGAAGGTAGCAGTGATGGGGGCGAGGATGCAAAGGACTTCGCCGACGACTAACCCTCAGTTTTCACTCTTGATCGCCTCTAGTGTTGCTTCTCCATGTTGCTTCCTCTTTTTTTCTTACCTTATAAGAGCAAGGTCTTTTATCGGTGATATCCATGAAGTATTTTTTTGTATCGCTTTTCCATTCATTCGAGTTCATATTTTGTTAAGTTTCTATTCTTGTGTCTACCATTGCGTGATCACGTCGCGGCTTAGCTAGGCTGTACCAATCATGAATGTCTATGCGTTGCCCCCAAACTTAACGAAATATGTGAGAGATTCAAGGGAAAGTGCAATCCAGCTTCGCCTTTCATTACTCAGTAAAAAGTCCGTACAAGGTTCTTTTTATAAAAAGTCCGTACAAGGTTCTTTTTATAAAAAGTTATGGAAACAAGCGCGAAAGGAAAAGGAAAGGGTAGGAGGATTGGGCTAGAGGTTGATTACAAGTTAAGTGTAGTACTTCCTGAGGTTGCAAATATTCCACGTTCTGGGGAGGGGATCCCTTGCGTAGTCCAAAGTTTGTAGGTGTCTGGCCTAACTTGTTATGTGACTACGTATGGTCCTTCCCAATTAGTCGAAAGCTTCCCATGTTCATTGGACTACACCGCTACTTCTGTTTTTCACATTATTGAGTCACCTACATCCAGGCCCTGCTCATTCACTCTGCAATTGTAGAGCCTAGCGTGGCGGAGCTTGTATAAGCCCTCTCGCAGGTAGTCTAGCCTCTAACGGAGGGTACGAGGTCCAAGGCTTCTCGAAGAGCGATATTGTTTAGGTTCTCCCTGAATGTGGTTAGCTGATGAGTTTGCAGAGTGATTTCCACTAGCAGGACGACCTTCGAGCTTTAGATAAGCATGAATGGGGTTTCCACTGTTGCTGTCTTTTCAGTACTGTGGATGGACCATAACACGCTTGGGAGCTCGTCCGTCCATTTTCCTTTGGTGGCATCCAACTTTTTTTGTTAGCCACATAAGATGGACTTATTAGCGAACTCGACCTGTCCATTTGCTTAAGGGTGCACCACAATGGTGAAGCAAGCCTGGCAGCTGTATTGGTGGAGGTAGTCTTTTAGCTTGCCGATGTCGAACTATCGGCCGTTACCAAATACCATTACTCTAGGTACCCCATAGCGTGTGATAGAAGCCATAGCCTCGATCTCTACCCGCTTTGTAAAGTAATCAACTTCTACCAGCAGGTATTTTTTTTGTCTAGTGGCTATAGGAAAAGGGCCAAGGATGTCCATACCAAACTTGACGAATGGTAGGGGCATCATGATTGGGTTTAACAGGGTGGTCGGTTGGCGCTGTTTGGGAGAGAATTTTTTACATTTGTCACATTTTCTTACCAGGTTCATGGTGTCCACTTGTAGGAGTTGTTAATAGAGCCCCGTGCGAAGTGTCGTTACTGCTAGCATTCACTCGCCTATGTGGGCGTTGCACGCGCCTTCATGGATTTCTTCTAATATCTTTTGCCCAACATCTGGGGTGACGCATTAAAGAAGAGGAGGAGCGCATGAGCACTTGTAAAGGATTCTCTCGCACATGACGAACCATTCTGTAGTTTTTTTTATACGCTCGGCTTCCTTGGCGTCAAAGAAGCATCCCATTAGAGAGGCAGGTCATGATAGGCTCCATCCATAGGGAGCTATGGTCTAGCCACATAATTTCATGCGGCTCAATACTTCTCTACAAGAGTCTCCTATTGAATGATCTTGGGCTTTCTATCCAAGGACAAGCTGGCTAACTTGGATAGTGCATCGGCCTGTCAGTTTCTAGACCTGGGGATATGAACAATTTTGAAGGAAGATAACTGTGTGGTCGCCTCCCGAACCGGGCGGACATACTAGCGATCATATCATCCTTGATCTCATACTCCCTGTTGAGCCGGCTAATGACTAGGTAAGAATCCGACTATGCTTAGACTACATCGGCCCGTGAAGATTGGCACAATTTTGGGTCCGCTACCAGTGCTTCGTATTTTGCCTCGTTGTTCCGCGCCCTAAACATGAATTTGTGCGCATGTTCACACCTTTCACTAGTGGGAGTCTCAATGATTAACCTGGCTTCGCTACCATCCTTTGTGAATGAATTGTCTACGTAGAGGTTTCATACTCCAAAAAGGGAACTAGGCAAAACATAAAAGCCGATGGTTTCCACAAAATCGTATGCCAAGGCTTGAGTTTTGGTAGGGTGCCTTGCCTCAAACTCGATCCTGTACCTGGATAGTTCGACCGCCCACTTGAGCAACCATCTAGAAGTGTCCAGCTTCTAGAAGACATTCTTCAATGGTTGGGTGGTCACCATTGTTATTCTATGAGCTTCAAAGTAGGGTCGTACCTTCCTACTGGCCAAGACTAGGGCGTAGGCGAATTTCTTGATTAGAGGATAGTTAAATTTAGCTCTCACAAGCGCATGACTAATAAAGTTGGGGATCTAATCCTTCTCCTATTCTATAATGAGGACTGCACTCAACACCTGGTCAAACACTGCTAAATAGAGAAGGAGGGGCTTGCCCGGGGTCGGACTTGCTATCTTGGATAGGTGCGAGATATAATCCTTAAGGGATTGGAAGACCACATCAACTTCCTCATCCCATTTGAAGGCAACTCTCCTTTTAAGAGTGCAAAAGAACGACTGTCATTTGTCGGTCGACTTCAACATGAACCTTCCTAAGGCCACCACACAACTGGTGAGCCATTGTACATCCTTTACAGTTTGCAATAGCCTTATATCAAGTATGGCTTACATCTTGTCAGGCTTGGCCTTAATTCCACAGGTACTAATCATAAATCCCAGGAATTTCCCCGACCTAACATTAAAGACACACTTCTTGAATTGAGCTACATGTTGTAGCTCCGAAGGAGGACGAATGTTTCACGCAGGTTGGATGGATGTTGTGCGTCACTCCTGCTTTGTACAATTATGCCGTCCACATAAACCTCCATGTTCTTCCCTATAAGTTAGTCAAACACCTTATTAACCAGTCTTTAATAAGTTGCCCCGCATTTTTTAGGCTGAACAGCATTACATTGTAGCATTACAGGCCTCTATTAGTGATGAAGGCAGTTTTTTCCAAATTGATTTGATGGAGTGGCATCTGGTGGTAGCAAAGAAGGCATCCATAATGCTCAGGAGCTCATGTCCAGTTGTTGCGTCCACCAGCTTATTGATCTTAGGCAATAGGTAGCTATCCTTAAGATAGGCCTTATTCAGGTCTGTAAAGTCGATGCACATGCGCCAAGTACCATTTGAATTTTTTACGCGTACTACATTTGATATCCATTCGAGATATTGATGTTTCCGAATAAAACCTGCTTCCAACAATTTCAGAACCACTTCAGCAGCGACAACGCACCGCTTCACCCCTATGTGTTTCTTCTTTTGGGCCACTAGCTTGCACATTAGGTCGACACTCAAATTATGCTCTATGACTACGGGGTCAATGTCGGGCATTTTAGCTGGGCTAAAGGAAAACATGTCTCTATATTCCTGTAATAACGCAACAAGGTGTCATTTTGTGTCTTCGTGGAGGTCTAGTTCGACCTTGATTGTTCGGTCAAGACGGTCATATTCTAGGGTCACAACCTCACCATTGCTTAAAGGCTCTCAGTGAGGCTGCTTTAGATCCACGGTTACCATCGCGCAAATAACCAAAGCCTCATTTGGGGTCGGATCTCCCATTCGAGGTTTTTTGGGGTCCACTGGCCCACTAGGGTGCCCGTGCCCTATTAGGCACTTTATACTCACTAGATAACTCACAGGGCAGTGCCATCCTCTGACGTATTGGATCTACAATAGGTAGGGTGCCATTATGGCCTTTACCCTATAGAGAGTCGGCCTTCCCAATATGACATTATAAGCAGTGGGCCCACCCACTACCAAGAAGTCGACCTCCAAATTCCTAAATATAACTTTGTCCCCAAACTACAGCAGCAGCCGTATTATCCCTATCAAATTAACCGTTTGTCCCCAAATCCCAGGATCGAATGGACGAGTGGGGTGATGTCCTGCCCGCATACTTGGGGCTCTATAGGCATTCCCAGGTTATGATATCAACCGAGCTCCCAGTGTCAATGAGTATTCTGCGGACCAATGCTCTGGCCACCTTCAACTCGACCACCAAGGGGTCATCTTGAGGGGTCGTGATGGGATGCCTTTTTGTCCCACTAAACGTCATGGTGGCACACGGACTGTGTGCTCATTCTTAGTGCTCATAACATGCTGCATGGTGCGCATTCTTGCCTTTCATGCTACATAAGAAATACTCTCGGCATACCCCCTCGGCTATGGTGGCGATGATCTCAATAGAACATTCCTTGTGGGAAGATTTGTGGGTCTCTCCTTTACCTTTTTCGAAAAATCTGGCTTCGTGCTTAAGGAAACGATTAATCTGGCCTTTGTCAGCAAGCTCGTGGAGAGCCTTCTTCAGCTCCCAACACTCAACCGTGGTGTGACCATTCTGTCCATGGAACTTGTAGTATTTCCTGGCATTTCGTGGCTTGTGTCTCAACGCCATGGGAGATGGTTTTTAGCATGGGATGGCCCTTGATTTCCATGAGGATACTCCAGGAATCTGTGCTAAAGCGTTGACCCTAGCTGCTACCCCTTAGCCCTCCCTCAGTCCTAACCTGATTCCTTTCCTCGCCTTGACCCCTGAGATCGGTCTCTCCACCTTCCGCACAGACCTCAGTCGGCCTTATAAAGTCGGCAACCTTTTTGAGGGCTTCGAAGGGCGATGTCTCCTTCTGCTTGGCCAAGGAGAACTAGAACTGCTCATTTTTCAATCCATTAAGGAAGGCAATGGTGTCCTCCAAGTTGAGGATTAGGACGGCTTCCTGATGGAGCCTCCTCACAAAAATCCGCCAAGGACTCGTTCTTCGCTTCTTGTAACATGCAAACAATTGGCTGACAAAGTGATCGCACAAATCCTAGAAGCATGTGACACTCCCGAGTGATAAGCTGCTAAACACTTTAGGGCTACAACCTTAAGGGTGGCTGAGAAATACCTGTAATAGGTCGCATCGTCCACATTATAAACATACGTTTGGGCCTTACTCACACTGAGGTGTTCTTCCAAATCCGTTGTCTTATCGCACATTTCTAAGTTGGGCATCTTAACTTTCCGTGGTCTCAGGGCATTTATAATCTCTTCGATAAAAAGTGTTAAGAAAGGGACGACCGGGGCATGCGACAATGCCCGATAGCTTCATAGGAGTGAGCGACCTCCTCACCAGTTCTGCGAAGGAGGAGCTTTGGAGTCGTGCACCACTTAGGGGCAGGCCGTGCCAAGGACGACTAGTCCACACCTTATCCTGCCCATATGCAAGGGGATTGCGGGTTCGATCTCAGGTGACTGACCGACCCCTAAGATTCTCCCTTCGGGACCTAGGGAAGCCCTCACCTCTCTTAGGGTATTCCCCTCTTGGTCGAGACGTGCATTCCTGCTCCTCGAACCACGCCGACCGGAGGGAAAGAGAGGTGTACAAAGTGGAGGTCATTTTCAACAGCGTCAAGTCCTCATGCGCCTTGTGGAGGGCTTGACGACTTGGATGATCTGTCTAGCATCAACGCCACCTGCTGCTCACCAGTCGACTGTTTGCTGACAAGAAGCCTAGCGTCCTCGCGAAGGACAGGCTCCTTACTGTATGCCTCCCCGACAACGGCTAGTGGTTGCCTCAAAGAGCTCACTCCCTCCATGGACCTTTTGACGTGATCGATTATCTGCTACAAGAAAGTGCTCATCATGTTTGTCATAAGGGTGTTCAGAGCATCCAAGGTAACTTATGTCTCTTATGGGGGTGGTCTTTGGCCTACCGATTAAGCTGTAGCTCGGGAGCTTTCTCATGCGTCCTAGACTTCGTAAACATCTGCTATGGTAGCCTATGGCACCCAAAGGGATCGAGCATGGGGTTCTTGTCTCTTCGGGTGCGGGCTTGTGTGGCATCACTAACCACCATCATTCACTGTCCCTCCCCACAGACAACGCCAATCTGTTTCAACACAACTTTTGGATGGATGAGGTGGCGAAGAATGGACTTATAAGATGGTGATTGTTTGGAACTTCGGACCTTCCATCCTTTCTGCAACAAAGACACACCCCGAATATGGATATGAGGAACGCCCCTCCAACGGCCAAGTCAGAACGTTACAAGAAGAAAGGGAAAAGCAGAAAAGACAAGAAACCAGTTGCTGATGTGTAATGCCAGTGCCTTTCTCAAGTGGTAGGTTAGTATTTATAGGGTACAGTGCAGAGGGCTCGACTAGAAATTTCACAGGGTTGTCTTTGTCTATGGGCTTCGAAAAGGAGGAGACTGAGCGAGGGTGCATCAGGGGCCCCATATTTAAAGCCAATTTGATGGGCCTTCTTGTGTGGGTTGATGATATGGCCCTACCAGCGGGGTTTTTTCTGGATCATTGATGAAGACAAAAACCAGAACACAAGCAAAGAATAAGAACTAAAAACCGTACTTGCAGATATCATTCCCTTGTTCACTTAATTTATTGAGTTGTATCATTCTAGATGTAATTGGATGGGATAGTTAGAGTTGAAGGGTTAACTCTACCAAGGACTAGTTGGAGTGCTAACTTGTGGTTTTGATTTTAGAGTAGGTGCACTCTAGAGTTGTGTAATCCCTCGTAACAAAATTGGGTGAATCCTAGAGTTAGGAAACTCTAGGCGGGGACTAAGTGTAATTGAAACTAACCTCGTTAAAAACTACTCGTGTTTTGTTCACATTTACTTTTCTACATTTTAATTTGATTATTTTCTGACTTGAATCATTACTCTATTCACCCCCATCTAAGATGATTCAATAGGCTTTAAGTTTTCAACTGTTTTACTATCTATGGGGAGGAACGACTCCTCTTTTTGTCAAATTGCATAATCTTAGCTGCATCTACACTTTCTCAATAAAACTCCCCATACCTTCTCATCCTCCGAAAGGAAGCATCCCAAATGCACAGTTGAGGCTTTGTGTTGTGGAATTGTTGGGGTTAGAGTGTTTGAAACTTTCATCTCTATTTTCTGTAATAAGTTCCAAACTTTAAAAATATATTTTGCACGCGTTGTCACTATAACATTGAATGACAAACTGGTGTTGGTTCATTCAATGCCAAGAAACAGAGAAAGGATGGGATTATGCGGAATGTGGGGAGCAGCTGTAACACTGTTGGAGCAAACATATTTGCGTTGTTGGAAAGAGAAAGGACCTGGGAGTTTCTTCGTCAAGTATGGTGTTGTGATGTCGAGTCACCAAAAAATTGGTAAACAGTGTCGGCAAACGGTTGCACGCCAATTGTGGACCTCGATTTGGGGAGGGTCCTAATTTCAAAAAATATTTTCTTTTATTCTTCCGCTTCATACCTTCACTTTTAAGACCTGTTCTTTTCATTGGTATATTACAGGTGTGAAATGGAAATAAATGGGAAGAAGTAGGTGAGAGTGGGTATGAGTGGTTTATTGTTTGCAGAAGTGGAGTAGGAAGGAGTAGAATGGAGTGTGTGTGTGTGTGTGTGTGTGTGTGTGTGTGTGTGTGTGTGTGTG
>JACYFF010022220.1:0-13002 GCA_017589665.1 Selenicereus undatus | reverse complement strand
AATAATAATAATAATAATAATAATAATAATAATAATAATAATAATAACTACTACTACTACTACTACTACTACTACTACTACTACTACTACTACTACTACTACTGATGGTATCAGAGCCGACCCGCGACCGTGACCTACACCAGTGGATGGAGAGCCCATGGGCAGTCACCTAGCGGGGCAAAGATACTGGGTGTGGACCACTAATAAGGCACAACGAGGACGTTGTGCGCTTTAAGTGGGGGTGATTGTAACACCCCAATTATGGCTTAAAAGGACCAAAGTGACTACTTATATCACCAAAGGTTTACCTTTTTTTTTTCGGGATGCCACTCTTAAGAACTCCACAGTTAAGTGTGCTTACTGGGGAGCAATCTTGGGATGGGTGACCTCCAGGGAAGTTTCCTGGACAGTGTGTGGGCGAGGACGAAGCACGCCGAAAAGGCTTGTGGTGATTTGTGGGGCTAGTTGTCGATCCTTGAAGCTGTTCCTGGTAAGACCCATGACCGAGAGGGGTCAGGGCATTACAGATACTCTCCAACTGTGCATAGTTTTTTTTTTCCAGGTCGCGACTTCTCAAGGCATGGACTTTTGACTTCGTAATGTGCTTATTGCCGAGGTACAAAAGGCACATTTTTTAAGGCTACCCTGGATGCCCATAATGCCCATAGCCCTTGTATAAAAGATAGTGGTAAGAGGTAAATTTCACTCTCCCTGCCTTGGCTTTCACCCCTTTCTAGCTGCGTAAATCTTCATCATGGTTTTTTTCTTATCATCTTAACACCAAAGAGACGGCCAACCACGTTTGGGAGACCTTCAACAGGGGGAAGAGGGATCGCACGGACGCTCCATGACCAGCTCATCCCCTTCCTGAGGACTACCACGAGCTTTTTTTGGGCTTTGACCAAAGAGAAGCTGAAGAGGATGCACGGGTCTTCCAAATCTCGGAGCTTGTCCAGGCCATCTTTTATGCCATAGTGGTCAATAACACCCTAGAACTGGGCGCATTGACAAAGAATATGGCTCTGGTGTTGAAGTCGGTGTTGACAGATCTCTATTGGTATACCTTTGAGATGTGGTTTGGGGTCCACAAGCATCACCTCTTGGCAGCTTGGCAACCCCTTCAATGACCCTTGCCCAAGTTGGTCATTCATCTACCCCTACCTCTTTCGCCTGTCAGTAGCACAGCGTGGGGTCTAATGAGACCTCTGCAGCCTCCGACGGAGGGGCCAACGGTACTTAAGCCTTGGACCCACTAGAGATGTAATATTTTATTCCTTTTGCACTGTTGATGTAACTCTTCCAAACAATCAATGAGAAATACCTTTTCTTGTTGTATTTGTTGTTATAGTTCGTATTATGGTCTTATTCTGTGCCTCTAGTCCTTTACAAATCTTCCCCCCAGGGTCGCACCCAACGACCCTAAGGTGTAGCGGACAACCTAAGGCCGCGCAATAGTAGCATGAGCCCTCGCTGGGACGTGAAGGGCTATGGTTGGCCAAAGGATCGAGCTTGATGCCCTTAGCCGCTAGGGGGCTAAAGTTGTAGTGGATAGCTTGGGGTGCTGCCTTTATAGCCTCAGCCCCCACTGTGGCTTGAGTGACTATGGTCGGCCAAAGCACCAATCCTGATGCCCTTAGCCCCCAGAGAGGCTAAAGGTATAGTGGACTGCTCTGAGGTCGTGCCTTTATTGCCTATCCCCCACCAGGGATTGAGGAACTGCGGCCAGCCAATGGGATAAGTCTGATGCCCTGAGCCCCCAAAGGGGCTAATGATGTAGTGAACGGCTCTGAGATCGTACCTTTAATGCCTCTGTCCCCACCGAGGTTTCAGGGACTGCGGGTGGCAAAAGGGTCGAGCTTGATGGCCTTAGCCCCCAAAAGGGCTAAATGTGTAGTGGATGACTTTGAGGTCGTGTATTAATTACCTTAGCCCCAATTGGGCCTTAAGGGATTGTTGTCAGTCGAACGGTCAAGCCTAACGTCCTTAGCACCCAGAGGGGCTAAAGATGTGGTGGACGGCTTTGAGGCCATGCCTTTATTGCCTAAGCCCCCGCTGGGGCTTAAAGGACTACGGTGCATCGAATAGCCAAGCCTAATGCCCTTAGTCCCCAGATGGGCTAAAGATGTATTGGATATACCCTTAGCATCCACATGAGCTAAACGTGTAGTAGATGACTTTGAGCCTATGCCTTTATTGCCCAGCCCCCCACCGGAGGACCGTGGTTGGCCGAAGGAACGAGCCTAATGCCTTATCCCCTGGACGGGCTAAAGGTGCAGTGGACGGCTCTAACACCGTGCTTTAATTACCTTAGCCCCCAGATATGCTAAGAGTGTAGTGTACGACTCTGAGGTCGTGCCTTAATTGACTTAGCCCTTATTGGGGCTTAAGGGACTACGATCGGCCGAGGGGCCTAGCTTGATGCCCTTAGCCTTAGAGGGGATAAAGGTCCAGTGGACGACTCTAAGGTCTTGCTTTAATTGCTTTAGCCCTTACTGGGGCTTGAGGGACTGCGTTTGGCCGAAGGGTCAAGCCTGATGCCCTTAGCCCCTAGATGGGCTAAAGGTGTAGGGGATGACTCTGAGGTCGTGCCTTTATTTCCTCAAGCCCCACTGGTGCGTAAGGACTACAGTTGGTCAAAAGGTCAAGCCTAATGCCCTTGGCTCCCAGAGGGGATAAAAGGATAGTGGACAGTCGAAAGGCTGCACTACCAAGGCCTCGGGTGCACTATTTCTAAGGACACTGCCAAGTGGCTCCCTTGCTTGTTTCTTCCTTTTAGGCCACGTGGCACACGTCTTGTATCCCCAATCTCCCTTTTTGCAGGGCCACCAAACTTCATCTCACAGGTACGTGTGTTCCCCCTCTTGCAAATATTCGTTGTATCCTGTATAAGGATATCATCGTCTATTTCCTCTTTGCGCGAACCCTTCTCGGAAAAAAACCTACGACCTGTTGGAGGAAGGCTGCCACCCCCATTTTCCAAACCTCCCGACCAAGGTAGGTAGCCGGGTTCTAGCCAATATTCCCCCCCCCAAAAAGTACTGGGAGACTAAAATTGTACCCTACGCTCTGCCAACTTACGAGTGCACCAATCCCTCGTGGTTTAGCTGTAAGCAATCCTCCACCCTGAGCATTATAAGCATCGAGGAGGAGGAGGTGGTATATGCCTGGGAAATAAGCATTTGTGTTAATCGTATACATGATTTCTAGGAACGCAAACTGGCGCGCGCCTGATTGATAATGTGACCTAAGACAGTGGAGCAACTCATAGCTGAGGGTTTGACTGAAGATATGCCTGTTTCTTCATCCTCATCTTCCCACCTGAAGGAGATAAGTGGAGGGATTAGCTGTTGGGCTAGTGGTTCAGATGATATGGCATCGGCTCTAGCGAGTTCGGGCGATAGTAGCCTACTAGAGGCGGTGGCTATTGGGAATGCCCTTTCGAATGCTTCTTCCCATTCCGACCCCATGGGCAGCCCGGGTTCACACTTCCTGAACTCGAAGGTTATGGACAAGCTCAATCGCAAAGAGCTAGAGCACTACTACCTCTTCCATTTAGACTATAAGTTCGTTTTCCCAGCGTCGAATGCCACCGTAAAGGCAGTTCCCCCTTATTACATAGCCGTGTATTGCGCGGCCTTTAATTACGGCTTGTACTTCCCTTTACATAGAGGGATTTAAGACATATGTGAAGGGCACGAATTGCCAATAGCGCAGATTATCCCTACCTCTTAGCACAACAGCTGCTTGTTCGTCGTCATCTATGAGTGGTGCAGCATATAAGCACATTTGCTCAAGCACACACTATAAAGAAGGCCCTTGGCGAGGTTGGGGAGGCGGGTGGTTTAGTTTTAGTAATAATAAGGGGCTCATGTATGCAATAGAGAGAAAGTCTAGGTTAAAAAACTGGAAGTATGACTTCATCTTCGTGAAGCACCTCGGGGGTTGGGGAAACTTCTCTCGGCGGAATTATGGCGATCCAATCCGTTCCCCCTTCGGAGTCCCCAGTGACACTGAGGTGGTTACGGCTAACTACTTCCAGTATACAGTCAAGGAGGATGATTACCTTTCATGAATTCTTTCTGTCATGGCCAAGGTCATAGAAAAGCAATAGGGAAAAAAGCCGGAACATCGCATGGTGAAAGCAAGTGAGAAGGAGCCGCTCAACTGGCTCCCCAAATTATTCTGCTTCCAGAATAACCTTTTATTGCGGCTGCCAAGCTCCTCATTATGCCTAACTTTTCTAAGGGTATTACCTCTCTTCCTTATGTCTTTAATGCCCATGTGCATCTATCTCAGCTGGAGTCCGGGGATGCTACCCGGAGGAAATCCAGGAGGACCAAGCCCGGGAGAGAGACGAGGAGTGGCGACGCCGCATCAAGGACCATGCTGCCGAGGCTGGCTTCATTCCGGGGGTTGTTCCTGCCTTACTTGCTGGGGAATATGCTCTAACTCCCCTTTTGTTCCATCTTTAGTCCAGAACCTCAATTCGCTCAAACTGACCCATGTCACTGACGATGTCTCCCCCTTCGTCGCTATCTCAGACGTGTCTGAGGACAAAGGAGAAGAGAACCATCACTAAATCGGCCGAATGGGGAGATGAGGCTGGGAGTCCGCCATAGAGGAGGTTGCACCTATATTATCGCCCGTGAAGCATCCCTGGTCGGAAGGATATGCTTGCCTATCTCCAAAGAGTGGCTCGACAGGGAGTTACCAGATGGTGAAGGACCAAATCATGTTGGCATACTCCCGTCCATTCGCAGGGTCGATCTCCTTCCTGAATGCCGACCGCAGCGTGAAGTTAGAGCTATCGAAAGACTAGCTCGCTCCTGGGTCAGTACCCCTAGCCAACTAACTTTAACTTATCTTTCAGTTCTTTTCCCAAGCGGTAAAGGCCATGAAGACAACACCCACTGTGGCCGGTCTGGAGGAATAAGTCAGAGTTCTTAAATAGGATAAGGCTAAGGTGGAGGCTTACTCGGCTAAGTTTCAAGGCAAGTATAAGGACCTCAAGAAGGAGAAGAGAAGTTATGAGGGGACCAAAAAAGAGCTCCGCCAGCGGGTCACCGACCTTGAGGCTGAGCTTTCCGAACTAAGATCGACTGCTTAAAGGAAGGTTGAGTTGGCTAAGCGCAAGGGTCATCCTCAAGGTCCCAAAAGAATGTTACTGTTTTCTTCCGGCAGCTCCTCGAGTTATGCTCTTCTGATTTTAAGACTCGACGAGGCTACTTCAAGGCTAGGGTGTGATACGTGGAGAACCGTCAGCAGGCAAGGTGAGTGGCAAGGATCCTGATCTAGTCAATTTTTTACTACAATCAACCCCTTGACGATGACCCAGATAAGTGGCTCCCTGAAGATGACGAGCTAGATGAACCAGCGGGGTGCCCTGAGAATGATGAGCTAGCCGACATTGAGCAGCACCCTAAGGAAGGTAGCAGTGATGGGGGCGAGGATGCAAAGGACTTCGCCGACGACTAACCCTCAGTTTTCACTCTTGATCGCCTCTAGTGTTGCTTCTCCATGTTGCTTCCTCTTTTTTTCTTACCTTATAAGAGCAAGGTCTTTTATCGGTGATATCCATGAAGTATTTTTTTGTATCGCTTTTCCATTCATTCGAGTTCATATTTTGTTAAGTTTCTATTCTTGTGTCTACCATTGCGTGATCACGTCGCGGCTTAGCTAGGCTGTACCAATCATGAATGTCTATGCGTTGCCCCCAAACTTAACGAAATATGTGAGAGATTCAAGGGAAAGTGCAATCCAGCTTCGCCTTTCATTACTCAGTAAAAAGTCCGTACAAGGTTCTTTTTATAAAAAGTCCGTACAAGGTTCTTTTTATAAAAAGTTATGGAAACAAGCGCGAAAGGAAAAGGAAAGGGTAGGAGGATTGGGCTAGAGGTTGATTACAAGTTAAGTGTAGTACTTCCTGAGGTTGCAAATATTCCACGTTCTGGGGAGGGGATCCCTTGCGTAGTCCAAAGTTTGTAGGTGTCTGGCCTAACTTGTTATGTGACTACGTATGGTCCTTCCCAATTAGTCGAAAGCTTCCCATGTTCATTGGACTACACCGCTACTTCTGTTTTTCACATTATTGAGTCACCTACATCCAGGCCCTGCTCATTCACTCTGCAATTGTAGAGCCTAGCGTGGCGGAGCTTGTATAAGCCCTCTCGCAGGTAGTCTAGCCTCTAACGGAGGGTACGAGGTCCAAGGCTTCTCGAAGAGCGATATTGTTTAGGTTCTCCCTGAATGTGGTTAGCTGATGAGTTTGCAGAGTGATTTCCACTAGCAGGACGACCTTCGAGCTTTAGATAAGCATGAATGGGGTTTCCACTGTTGCTGTCTTTTCAGTACTGTGGATGGACCATAACACGCTTGGGAGCTCGTCCGTCCATTTTCCTTTGGTGGCATCCAACTTTTTTTGTTAGCCACATAAGATGGACTTATTAGCGAACTCGACCTGTCCATTTGCTTAAGGGTGCACCACAATGGTGAAGCAAGCCTGGCAGCTGTATTGGTGGAGGTAGTCTTTTAGCTTGCCGATGTCGAACTATCGGCCGTTACCAAATACCATTACTCTAGGTACCCCATAGCGTGTGATAGAAGCCATAGCCTCGATCTCTACCCGCTTTGTAAAGTAATCAACTTCTACCAGCAGGTATTTTTTTTGTCTAGTGGCTATAGGAAAAGGGCCAAGGATGTCCATACCAAACTTGACGAATGGTAGGGGCATCATGATTGGGTTTAACAGGGTGGTCGGTTGGCGCTGTTTGGGAGAGAATTTTTTACATTTGTCACATTTTCTTACCAGGTTCATGGTGTCCACTTGTAGGAGTTGTTAATAGAGCCCCGTGCGAAGTGTCGTTACTGCTAGCATTCACTCGCCTATGTGGGCGTTGCACGCGCCTTCATGGATTTCTTCTAATATCTTTTGCCCAACATCTGGGGTGACGCATTAAAGAAGAGGAGGAGCGCATGAGCACTTGTAAAGGATTCTCTCGCACATGACGAACCATTCTGTAGTTTTTTTTATACGCTCGGCTTCCTTGGCGTCAAAGAAGCATCCCATTAGAGAGGCAGGTCATGATAGGCTCCATCCATAGGGAGCTATGGTCTAGCCACATAATTTCATGCGGCTCAATACTTCTCTACAAGAGTCTCCTATTGAATGATCTTGGGCTTTCTATCCAAGGACAAGCTGGCTAACTTGGATAGTGCATCGGCCTGTCAGTTTCTAGACCTGGGGATATGAACAATTTTGAAGGAAGATAACTGTGTGGTCGCCTCCCGAACCGGGCGGACATACTAGCGATCATATCATCCTTGATCTCATACTCCCTGTTGAGCCGGCTAATGACTAGGTAAGAATCCGACTATGCTTAGACTACATCGGCCCGTGAAGATTGGCACAATTTTGGGTCCGCTACCAGTGCTTCGTATTTTGCCTCGTTGTTCCGCGCCCTAAACATGAATTTGTGCGCATGTTCACACCTTTCACTAGTGGGAGTCTCAATGATTAACCTGGCTTCGCTACCATCCTTTGTGAATGAATTGTCTACGTAGAGGTTTCATACTCCAAAAAGGGAACTAGGCAAAACATAAAAGCCGATGGTTTCCACAAAATCGTATGCCAAGGCTTGAGTTTTGGTAGGGTGCCTTGCCTCAAACTCGATCCTGTACCTGGATAGTTCGACCGCCCACTTGAGCAACCATCTAGAAGTGTCCAGCTTCTAGAAGACATTCTTCAATGGTTGGGTGGTCACCATTGTTATTCTATGAGCTTCAAAGTAGGGTCGTACCTTCCTACTGGCCAAGACTAGGGCGTAGGCGAATTTCTTGATTAGAGGATAGTTAAATTTAGCTCTCACAAGCGCATGACTAATAAAGTTGGGGATCTAATCCTTCTCCTATTCTATAATGAGGACTGCACTCAACACCTGGTCAAACACTGCTAAATAGAGAAGGAGGGGCTTGCCCGGGGTCGGACTTGCTATCTTGGATAGGTGCGAGATATAATCCTTAAGGGATTGGAAGACCACATCAACTTCCTCATCCCATTTGAAGGCAACTCTCCTTTTAAGAGTGCAAAAGAACGACTGTCATTTGTCGGTCGACTTCAACATGAACCTTCCTAAGGCCACCACACAACTGGTGAGCCATTGTACATCCTTTACAGTTTGCAATAGCCTTATATCAAGTATGGCTTACATCTTGTCAGGCTTGGCCTTAATTCCACAGGTACTAATCATAAATCCCAGGAATTTCCCCGACCTAACATTAAAGACACACTTCTTGAATTGAGCTACATGTTGTAGCTCCGAAGGAGGACGAATGTTTCACGCAGGTTGGATGGATGTTGTGCGTCACTCCTGCTTTGTACAATTATGCCGTCCACATAAACCTCCATGTTCTTCCCTATAAGTTAGTCAAACACCTTATTAACCAGTCTTTAATAAGTTGCCCCGCATTTTTTAGGCTGAACAGCATTACATTGTAGCATTACAGGCCTCTATTAGTGATGAAGGCAGTTTTTTCCAAATTGATTTGATGGAGTGGCATCTGGTGGTAGCAAAGAAGGCATCCATAATGCTCAGGAGCTCATGTCCAGTTGTTGCGTCCACCAGCTTATTGATCTTAGGCAATAGGTAGCTATCCTTAAGATAGGCCTTATTCAGGTCTGTAAAGTCGATGCACATGCGCCAAGTACCATTTGAATTTTTTACGCGTACTACATTTGATATCCATTCGAGATATTGATGTTTCCGAATAAAACCTGCTTCCAACAATTTCAGAACCACTTCAGCAGCGACAACGCACCGCTTCACCCCTATGTGTTTCTTCTTTTGGGCCACTAGCTTGCACATTAGGTCGACACTCAAATTATGCTCTATGACTACGGGGTCAATGTCGGGCATTTTAGCTGGGCTAAAGGAAAACATGTCTCTATATTCCTGTAATAACGCAACAAGGTGTCATTTTGTGTCTTCGTGGAGGTCTAGTTCGACCTTGATTGTTCGGTCAAGACGGTCATATTCTAGGGTCACAACCTCACCATTGCTTAAAGGCTCTCAGTGAGGCTGCTTTAGATCCACGGTTACCATCGCGCAAATAACCAAAGCCTCATTTGGGGTCGGATCTCCCATTCGAGGTTTTTTGGGGTCCACTGGCCCACTAGGGTGCCCGTGCCCTATTAGGCACTTTATACTCACTAGATAACTCACAGGGCAGTGCCATCCTCTGACGTATTGGATCTACAATAGGTAGGGTGCCATTATGGCCTTTACCCTATAGAGAGTCGGCCTTCCCAATATGACATTATAAGCAGTGGGCCCACCCACTACCAAGAAGTCGACCTCCAAATTCCTAAATATAACTTTGTCCCCAAACTACAGCAGCAGCCGTATTATCCCTATCAAATTAACCGTTTGTCCCCAAATCCCAGGATCGAATGGACGAGTGGGGTGATGTCCTGCCCGCATACTTGGGGCTCTATAGGCATTCCCAGGTTATGATATCAACCGAGCTCCCAGTGTCAATGAGTATTCTGCGGACCAATGCTCTGGCCACCTTCAACTCGACCACCAAGGGGTCATCTTGAGGGGTCGTGATGGGATGCCTTTTTGTCCCACTAAACGTCATGGTGGCACACGGACTGTGTGCTCATTCTTAGTGCTCATAACATGCTGCATGGTGCGCATTCTTGCCTTTCATGCTACATAAGAAATACTCTCGGCATACCCCCTCGGCTATGGTGGCGATGATCTCAATAGAACATTCCTTGTGGGAAGATTTGTGGGTCTCTCCTTTACCTTTTTCGAAAAATCTGGCTTCGTGCTTAAGGAAACGATTAATCTGGCCTTTGTCAGCAAGCTCGTGGAGAGCCTTCTTCAGCTCCCAACACTCAACCGTGGTGTGACCATTCTGTCCATGGAACTTGTAGTATTTCCTGGCATTTCGTGGCTTGTGTCTCAACGCCATGGGAGATGGTTTTTAGCATGGGATGGCCCTTGATTTCCATGAGGATACTCCAGGAATCTGTGCTAAAGCGTTGACCCTAGCTGCTACCCCTTAGCCCTCCCTCAGTCCTAACCTGATTCCTTTCCTCGCCTTGACCCCTGAGATCGGTCTCTCCACCTTCCGCACAGACCTCAGTCGGCCTTATAAAGTCGGCAACCTTTTTGAGGGCTTCGAAGGGCGATGTCTCCTTCTGCTTGGCCAAGGAGAACTAGAACTGCTCATTTTTCAATCCATTAAGGAAGGCAATGGTGTCCTCCAAGTTGAGGATTAGGACGGCTTCCTGATGGAGCCTCCTCACAAAAATCCGCCAAGGACTCGTTCTTCGCTTCTTGTAACATGCAAACAATTGGCTGACAAAGTGATCGCACAAATCCTAGAAGCATGTGACACTCCCGAGTGATAAGCTGCTAAACACTTTAGGGCTACAACCTTAAGGGTGGCTGAGAAATACCTGTAATAGGTCGCATCGTCCACATTATAAACATACGTTTGGGCCTTACTCACACTGAGGTGTTCTTCCAAATCCGTTGTCTTATCGCACATTTCTAAGTTGGGCATCTTAACTTTCCGTGGTCTCAGGGCATTTATAATCTCTTCGATAAAAAGTGTTAAGAAAGGGACGACCGGGGCATGCGACAATGCCCGATAGCTTCATAGGAGTGAGCGACCTCCTCACCAGTTCTGCGAAGGAGGAGCTTTGGAGTCGTGCACCACTTAGGGGCAGGCCGTGCCAAGGACGACTAGTCCACACCTTATCCTGCCCATATGCAAGGGGATTGCGGGTTCGATCTCAGGTGACTGACCGACCCCTAAGATTCTCCCTTCGGGACCTAGGGAAGCCCTCACCTCTCTTAGGGTATTCCCCTCTTGGTCGAGACGTGCATTCCTGCTCCTCGAACCACGCCGACCGGAGGGAAAGAGAGGTGTACAAAGTGGAGGTCATTTTCAACAGCGTCAAGTCCTCATGCGCCTTGTGGAGGGCTTGACGACTTGGATGATCTGTCTAGCATCAACGCCACCTGCTGCTCACCAGTCGACTGTTTGCTGACAAGAAGCCTAGCGTCCTCGCGAAGGACAGGCTCCTTACTGTATGCCTCCCCGACAACGGCTAGTGGTTGCCTCAAAGAGCTCACTCCCTCCATGGACCTTTTGACGTGATCGATTATCTGCTACAAGAAAGTGCTCATCATGTTTGTCATAAGGGTGTTCAGAGCATCCAAGGTAACTTATGTCTCTTATGGGGGTGGTCTTTGGCCTACCGATTAAGCTGTAGCTCGGGAGCTTTCTCATGCGTCCTAGACTTCGTAAACATCTGCTATGGTAGCCTATGGCACCCAAAGGGATCGAGCATGGGGTTCTTGTCTCTTCGGGTGCGGGCTTGTGTGGCATCACTAACCACCATCATTCACTGTCCCTCCCCACAGACAACGCCAATCTGTTTCAACACAACTTTTGGATGGATGAGGTGGCGAAGAATGGACTTATAAGATGGTGATTGTTTGGAACTTCGGACCTTCCATCCTTTCTGCAACAAAGACACACCCCGAATATGGATATGAGGAACGCCCCTCCAACGGCCAAGTCAGAACGTTACAAGAAGAAAGGGAAAAGCAGAAAAGACAAGAAACCAGTTGCTGATGTGTAATGCCAGTGCCTTTCTCAAGTGGTAGGTTAGTATTTATAGGGTACAGTGCAGAGGGCTCGACTAGAAATTTCACAGGGTTGTCTTTGTCTATGGGCTTCGAAAAGGAGGAGACTGAGCGAGGGTGCATCAGGGGCCCCATATTTAAAGCCAATTTGATGGGCCTTCTTGTGTGGGTTGATGATATGGCCCTACCAGCGGGGTTTTTTCTGGATCATTGATGAAGACAAAAACCAGAACACAAGCAAAGAATAAGAACTAAAAACCGTACTTGCAGATATCATTCCCTTGTTCACTTAATTTATTGAGTTGTATCATTCTAGATGTAATTGGATGGGATAGTTAGAGTTGAAGGGTTAACTCTACCAAGGACTAGTTGGAGTGCTAACTTGTGGTTTTGATTTTAGAGTAGGTGCACTCTAGAGTTGTGTAATCCCTCGTAACAAAATTGGGTGAATCCTAGAGTTAGGAAACTCTAGGCGGGGACTAAGTGTAATTGAAACTAACCTCGTTAAAAACTACTCGTGTTTTGTTCACATTTACTTTTCTACATTTTAATTTGATTATTTTCTGACTTGAATCATTACTCTATTCACCCCCATCTAAGATGATTCAATAGGCTTTAAGTTTTCAACTGTTTTACTATCTATGGGGAGGAACGACTCCTCTTTTTGTCAAATTGCATAATCTTAGCTGCATCTACACTTTCTCAATAAAACTCCCCATACCTTCTCATCCTCCGAAAGGAAGCATCCCAAATGCACAGTTGAGGCTTTGTGTTGTGGAATTGTTGGGGTTAGAGTGTTTGAAACTTTCATCTCTATTTTCTGTAATAAGTTCCAAACTTTAAAAATATATTTTGCACGCGTTGTCACTATAACATTGAATGACAAACTGGTGTTGGTTCATTCAATGCCAAGAAACAGAGAAAGGATGGGATTATGCGGAATGTGGGGAGCAGCTGTAACACTGTTGGAGCAAACATATTTGCGTTGTTGGAAAGAGAAAGGACCTGGGAGTTTCTTCGTCAAGTATGGTGTTGTGATGTCGAGTCACCAAAAAATTGGTAAACAGTGTCGGCAAACGGTTGCACGCCAATTGTGGACCTCGATTTGGGGAGGGTCCTAATTTCAAAAAATATTTTCTTTTATTCTTCCGCTTCATACCTTCACTTTTAAGACCTGTTCTTTTCATTGGTATATTACAGGTGTGAAATGGAAATAAATGGGAAGAAGTAGGTGAGAGTGGGTATGAGTGGTTTATTGTTTGCAGAAGTGGAGTAGGAAGGAGTAGAATGGAGTGTGTGTGTGTGTGTGTGTGTGTGTGTGTGTGTGTGTGTGTGTGTG
>JACYFF010022212.1:0-10108 GCA_017589665.1 Selenicereus undatus | reverse complement strand
CGAAATTACATGATCTTGTGGTTTTGTTATCCTAGTTTCACGAAAGTGGACAACTATGTTAGCCTGATCAGTCTAATGACCTTCGAAAGTAGGCGTAGATGCTTTAAACCGGTAATAATTCCATTTCAATTGTCTTACAGGCAGATTCACACGACCTAGTCTATTCTTTAATGAACGTCACAGTGCGGTGAACCCCAATCCAGGATTCCCTTCTCATTATTGACTTAGACCAAATAGAGTTAGAATTAGTTAAACCAACTTCACTCGACATTCGCCTAGATTAAGTGTTAGAAATCGATTTGGTGGTTGAAACCAAGTTCTCTGTGGACACGACCCGTACTTGCCTTTGCTGGCTACAACCGGCACCGTGCACTTGCGGTACAATTTTTACACAACAAGTTTTTGGCGCCGTTGTCGGGGAACTTGTTTGTTTTCAACATCGAAAGCGATTTTAAACGCTTGAGATTAGGCTTTTTCCTTTTTCTTTTCTTTTTTTTCCTACCCCTTTCCCTTTCTCTTCTTCCTTGCTTGTTTTACTCTTGCTTGAGCCAATTTACGCTTGGTATGGTTTTGGCTTTGTATGCGCAGGCGCAGTCAGGGGAGTCATAACTTGGTTCCCTTGAATCCTGAAATCGAAGCTACTGCTCGCAAGCAAAGCGGCGCACGCAGAAAGAAGCAAGCCGCATCTACCATGGCGGCACAAGACACTCGAGTTTTGAGGGACTATGCTATGCCTCAGTCGTCGGGTATCACTTCCTCTATAGTGAACCTGGCGGTCGAGGTCAACAATTTCGAGTTGCGCCCGGCCCTCATCTCGCTAGTGGAGCGCGACCAGTTCGGTGGGCAGCCTTCTGAGAATCCCAATATGCACCTTCGCAATTTCCTTGCGAAGTGTGATACTATTAAGCTCAATGGGGTCCCCACCGACGCCATTCGATTGAGGCTCTTCCCATTCTCTCTACGGGATAGAGCGCGAGATTGGCTCCAGAATGCAGAGCCCAACACATTTGTTACTTGGGACGCCCTCTCCAAGGCCTTCCTGAGTAAGTACTTCCCCCCAGGGAAGACGGCCAAGCTGCGGGCCGACATCACTTCATTCGCCCAACTGCATGGCGAATCACTGTATGAGGCGTGGGAACGGTTCAAAGATTTGCAACGCCAATGTCCCCACCATGGAGTCCCTGATTGGCTCCTCATCCAAACTTTTTACAATGGTTTGGATCATACTTTGAAGATGTCAATTGATGCTGCTGCTGGTGGGGCATTGATGGGGAAGTCCATTGAGGTGGCCAAGACCCTACTGGAAGATATGGCCGCCAACAACTATCATTGGTCCAACGACAGGGCAACCCCCAAGAAGGCAAGCGGGGTTTATGGTGTCGACGCTGTGGACTTGCTAGCTAGCAAGGTTGATGCTTTGGCGCAACGATTCGACAGGCTTGGTACTCCTTCAGGGAGTTCAATGGGAAGTTCGTCGAGTGCAATGTTTGAGGTCGGGGCATTTTGTGAGGTATGTGGCGTTCAAGGCCACATTTCTGCTGAGTGCCAATCTGTTTTCCCGGGCGTTGAGCATGCCAATGCAATGCAAACCTATGGCCAACGCCCACAGCATAACCCCTACTCAAACACATATAACCCCGGTTGGAGAAATCATCCAAATTTCTCCTACCGCAACAACAATCCCATGCCGTCCCACCCCTCGCAATCCCAGCCTCAACCTCCTGGTTTCCAATATAGGACCCCCTACGCCCAAGCTCCTCAACCGGCCCCTCAACAACCTCCACCTCCTCAACCCAAGTCCAACCTAGAGAGCCTCATGGAGCGCTTTATAGTTACTCAGACAAAGACTAATGAGGTACTCAGTGAGTCGGTTAACCAGTTGAACTCCAAGTTTGACTCCATGGCTACTCACCAGAAAATGATGGATAATCAAATTGCCCAAATTGCACAGCAAGTAAACCAGTTGTCTAGACCTCAGGGACATCTGCCAGGTCAATCTGAAACCAATCCCAAAGGCCAGATGAATGCTATTACACTGCGGAGCGGTAGGGAGTTAGAGAGTCCCACAGTGCCTATGAGGGAGGAGCGGAAGGAAGCTGATGATGAGGATGATGTCACCAGGGAGGACCCTATTGAGGCCAAGAATGAGAGGGCCCATAATGAGAAGCCTAAGGAGGATCCAACAGATAGGACCCCCTCTCATGAGAAGCCTTACAAGCCTCTTGTTCCCTATCCTCAGAGGCTAATTAAGGCTAAGGAGCAGCACAAGTATGGCAAGTTTCTTGAGATGTTAAAGAAATTCCACATCAACATTCCCTTTTTGGAGGCCATTACCGACATGCCCTCTTATGCCAAGTTCTTAAAGGATTTGCCCTCTTATGCCAAGTTCTTAAAGGATTTGCTCTCCAATAAAGGGAAGTTACTCGAGAATGCCACGGTGGCACTCACTGAGGAGTGCAGTGCGATCATTCAAAACAAGCTCCCTCCTAAGCTTTCGGATCCAGGCAGTTTCTCCATCCCCTGTTCTGTCGGGGGCCTGACTATCAGCAGAGCGTTATGCGACCTTGGGGCTAGTGTGAGCCTTATGCCATACTCTGTTTGTAAGAAACTACAAGTGGGGGATTTAAAACCCACTACCATCTCCCTGCAGCTCGCTGATCGATCCGTCAAGTACCCTCTTGGTATACTTGAGGATGTCCCACTACAAGTGGGAAAATTCTTCATCCCATGTGATTTCGTGGTTATGGAGATGGAGGAAGACTCCCGCATCCCTATCATTCTGGGGCGACCCTTCTTAGCCACTACGGGAGCTATGATAGATGTGAAGAACGGCAAGCTTTCCCTTCAAGTAGGGGATGAGAAGGTGGAGTTTAGCTTGCCGCAAGCTATGGCCTCTCCCACTTCAGGTGACTCTTGCTGTAGAGTCGACGTATTAGAGAAAGCCCTCAACCAGGGGGGCATAATCCATAGTTCTGTGGATGACCCATTAGAGGCTGCGGTAATTGGTTGTCATGTCACGAACTCCAGCTCGGGTGAGAAGGAGGAGTATGCCAGACTCCTCAATGAGTCCTGTGATGAGATCCATAGTGTGGAGGAACTTGCCTCCAAGAAAGAAGAAGAAGAAGAGAGCCCACCGGAGGTAGAACTCAAACCCCTACCTCCTCATCTCAGGTATGAATTTCTGGATTCCTCTCGTCAATTTCCCGTTATTGTTAATGCTAATCTGGATGGCACTCAATTGACACAATTGATGGATGTGCTGCGTAAGCATAAGGGTGCCATTGGGTATAGCATTGATGATATTCGGGGACTTAGTCCTACATTCTGCATGCATCGCATCTTCCTTGATGCCAGTCACCGTCCTTCTCGACAACCTCAGCGCCGTTTAAATCCAAATATGCAAGAGGTTGTCAAAAAGGAGATCCTCAAACTGCTTGATGCTGGAATTATCTACCCTATCTCTGATAGCGAGTGGGTGAGTCCGGTCCAGGTAGTCCCCAAAAAGGGCGACATGACTGTCATTAAGAATGAGCGAAATGAGCTCATTTCTACTAGGACTGTTACTGGGTGGCGCATGTGCATCGACTATCGTAAATTAAACCAGGCCACCCGTAAGGATCATTTCCCCCTCCCTTTCATTGATCAAATGCTGGAAAGGTTGGCGAAGCATTCCTTTTTCTGCTATCTGGATGGTTATTCTGGTTTCTTTCAGATCCCTATCCATCCTGATGACCAAGAAAAGACGACTTTCACATGCCCGTATGGTACCTTCGCGTATAGAAGGATGCCATTCGGATTATGTAATGCCCCGGCCACCTTCCAGCGTTGCATGACCGCCATATTTTCTGACCTTATTGAGAACATCATGGAGGTGTTTATGGACGACTTTTCTGTTTATGGAGGTACCTTCGCCATTTTCTTAGAAAACTTAACCAAGGTACTCCATAGATGTGAAGAAATCAACCTAGTGCTGAATTGGGAAAAGTGTCATTTTATGGTGCAAGAAGGGGTAGTACTAGGTCATGTCATTTCTGCTAGGGGCATCGAGGTGGACAAGGCTAAGGTTGAGGTTATTGAGCGGTTGCCCCCTCCTACTTCGGTAAAGGGAGTGCGGAGTTTCCTTGGTCATGCGGGGTTTTATCGCCGCTTTATCAAGGATTTTTTCAAAATCGCCAAGCCTCTGACTCAGCTGCTCACTAAAGATGCCCCGTTTGTCTTTACTGATGAGTGCCATGAAGCTTTTTGCAGGATTAAACAGGCACTAATTTCTGCCCCCATCATACAACCGCCCGATTGGGATCTCCCATTTGAGATCATGTGCGATGCCAGCGATCATGCAGTGGGGGCAGTTTTGGGGCAGAGGCAGGATAAGAAACCAGTGGTAATCTACTATGCTAGTAGAACGCTGGATGAGGCCCAGCAGAACTACACCACGACTGAAAAGGAATTGCTGGCAGTTGTGTTTGCAATGGAGAAATTCAGGCCTTACCTGCTATGCTCCAAGGTCATCGTGTATACGGACCACTCTGCCCTCAAGCACCTCCTTGAGAAGAAGGATGCCAAGCCCCGCCTCATTAGATGGATTCTTTTACTCCAAGAGTTTGACCTGGAGATCAAAGACAAGGCAGGGGCCGAGAATGTCGTGGCCGATCATATTTCCAGGCTCCTTGTTGAGAGTCACGACACCCCTATTGACGATACCTTCCCCGACGAGCACCTCATGGGCATCGAGTCGGGATCCACCCCATGGTTCGCCGAATACGCGAACTATCGAGCTACAGGAGTCCTTCCCGATGATCTATCCTACCACCAAAGAAAGAAGTTCCTCCATGATGCCAAGACATATTTTTGGGAGGAACCTTTCCTGTATAAGTTATGCAAGGATGGGATTATCAGGAGATGTCTTCCTGAGGGAGAAATTCAAGCTGTGATCTCCCATTGCCATGATTCACCTTGCGGGGGACACGCTAGCACCTCCAAGACAGCCGCTAAGGTGCTGCAAGCGGGCTTCTTTTGGCCTTCACTATTTAAAGATGTCAATGCCTATGTCCGAGCATGTGACCGCTGCCAGCGAACGGGAAATCTATCTAGGAAGAATGAGATGCCCCTCAACTTTATCCTTGAAGTGGAGATCTTCGATGTTTGGGGCATCGACTTTATGGGACCTTTTCCGTCTTCGAGAGGCCACAAATATATCCTTGTCGCTGTGGATTATGTCTCCAAATGGGTGGAAGTCGTCGCTAGTCCCACTAATGACTCCAGGGTTGTAGCAAAACTTTTCAAGAAGGTTATATTCCCGCGATTTGGGGTCCCGAGAGTCATAATCAGTGACAATGGCCCACACTTTGTAGAGAAGAGGTTGGAAGCCCTTCTGAAGAAGTACGGGGTGCATCACAAATTTGGGCTCAGCTATCACCCCCAGACTAGTGGCCAAGTGGAAATCTCAAATCGTGAACTCAAGGCCATTTTGGAGAAAACGGTTGCGCGATCGCGAAAGGATTGGGTGGATAAGCTTGATGACGCTCTTTGGGCCTACCGCACGGCCTTCAAGACTCCTATAGGTACCACCCCCTTTCGCCTCATCTATGGCAAGCCTTGCCACCTCCCCGTAGAACTGGAACATAAGGCTTATTGGGCTATCAAGCACCTTAATTTAGACTTGAAGTCGGCAGGGGAGAAAAGGCTGCTACAATTGAATGAGCTGGAGGAAATTCGGTATGACGCATATGAGAATTCGCGGCTCTATAAGGAACGCGTTAAAAGGTGGCATGATCAATTCATAAGCAGGCGAGAGTTTCAGGAAGGTGATCTGGTTCTCCTCTTCAACTCTAGATTGAATCTCTTTCCTAGTAAGCTTCGCTCCCGATGGTCGGGTCCCTTCATAGTGCTAAAGGTGTACCCTTATGGCGCTGTTGAGATCGGCATGGATGGCACGGGGTCATTCAAAGTGAACGGTTCTCGGCTTAAGCCTTATGTTGCTGGAGAATCAATTGCGGGTAAGGTCTCGTACGGCCTAACTCCTACGGTGTCTCCCTAGGCGTCATCTCCGGTCAAGCTAACGACCTAAAACAAGCGCTTCTTGGGAGGCAACCCAAGCTATTTTCCTTCTTGTTAAAAAAAAAAAAAAAAAAGCAACGCACGGCCGTGCAACAGTGACGCACAACCGTGTGTCAGGCCCCGAGTGCACGCACGCCTGGACGCCCCACCGTGCGCCTCCCCTGTGCAGAAACCCTTGCGCACGGGCAACCGTGCGCTATACGCACGACCGTGCGTTCCGCTTTCAAAATCAGATCTGCGCCCGATTTCGGCCCTGTTTCTCTTCTTGCTCTGAACCCCTCCCCCACCCCGCTAACCTCTCCTCTCCCCTCTTGGTCTCGGTCGCCGGCGCCCCCCGGAGCTCGCCCCACCGCCGCCCTCCTCGCCGCCGCCCTCCTCGCTCTCTGTACGCTCTCTCTCTCTCCCTCTGCGCCCCCAACCCCTTTTTCCCTCTCTGTGCCGGTCACCGGCTGGCCCCCCTTGGTCGCCCCCCCTCCTCCCCCTCACTTTGGGTTGCCTCTTGGCTTGCCTTGCTTTGTGCCTCGGGTTTGCCCTTGGGGTTTGTGATTGCTTGATTTGCTTGCCCATGGTTGAATGGTTGAATTGCTAGATTGGTTCAATTGGTTGCCTTTGGTTGGTTTGGTTGCATTGATAGTTTGGTTGCATTGGTTGAATTGGTTGATTTGCGGCCCCTGATTTGTCCCTTGGCTTGTGATTTGGGTCTGCGTTTAGGCATTGTTCGAGTTGCCCTGTTTTTGTGTCGGTTTGCTTAGGGCGCTTTGTTTCCCTAGCTTGAATTGTTATGCTTGCCTTGCTTGTGCCTTGAGTTGGTTTGGTTGCTTGAGTTGGTTTGGTTGATTTGCTATGGCCCCTAAGAAACGTTTGAAAACCACCGCCGCTTCCACTAGCCGGGCCTCCACGGCCCGCGGTGACCCCTCTCTCCCTCATGTGATTAACAAGTACCATATAGTGTTTTTGGATGCCGCGCATGCTAAACGCTACGACACCATTGTTAGTTGCAAAATTTGTGCCCCCAGTTACCTCGATGTTGACATGTTGCGCACTTTACATCTTTACGATGATTTGGTGTTTCTGTTGGGTAATTTGGGGTGGACTGACTTTGTTTCTTTACAAGAACCCGTCTATGAGCGCCTCATTTGGGAGTTTATGAGTTCCCTAGTGGTCGATTTCACCCGTAAGTTTGACGAGGTTCGGGGGTATATCTGTTTCCGCTTATTTAACCATACTCATGAAATGCACCTTATTCGGTTTAATGAGCTGTTGCGTTTACCCGCTGCGGGTGCCACCTCCCACTCTCATCCCGCCTACCACCCCCAACAGTTTTGGGCCACTCTCACTTGTTCTGGGCGTCCGTACGAAGCTCGGTCTACCAAGGCCACCTGGATTTGTAATCCGGTGCTTCGTTACTTCCAACGCCTAATGGCGAACCATGTCTTTCCCCGAGCTGACAGCCAAAACGGGGTTCGGGCGGGAGAATTGTTTATGCTTTGGGCGGCCTTGCATCGCACGACCGTCAATACGGGTGCCTTTATCGCCGACCACGTCGATGAACATGCTAAGTCTTCTAAGGTGGTCATTAGTGACGGTGGTATTATCACGGCCTTAGCCAAGGCCCTGGGGTACGGCGCGCAGGTCGCCGCCTTGCCTATCCTTCATCCGCCGGGTCGCATTGACCTTACCACATGTATCAACATGAAACTCTTCACCGCACTTGGTGGAGGTCAATTGTGGCTCAACCACCACGGCCGGGCACTTTTTCCCCTCCCCAACCAACCCCGGACCACCATTTCTAACCCTGTGAACCTCATCTATGATGATGATGAGGCCGAGGAGGCCGAGGAGGACGCGGACGAGGACCTCCCCGGGGCTCGCAGTGGCCCACGCCGCCCTCGGGCTCTTCTGCTGCGGGTCCCTCTCACCCTTCTTCGGTTCCCCCTGTCGGCCCTCTGAGTCCTTCGCCTTTTCAGACGGTTTTAGACCGTCTTGACCAGTTACACATCCAAAACCGGGAAATCCTTCGCAACCAGCAAAACATGGCCCACCTGGTTCACTATGCTTATGAGACACATAACTGGCCCTATCCGCCCCCTGATTGGCGGCCGCGAGGACCCCCCGGGCCTTCTTGACTGTCCTTTCCCTCCTTTCTCCCTCCCTTTTCCTTCATTGCGGACAATGACCAGCTCCAGTCGGGGGGGAGCGCGAGTCCTTGAGCGCGAGTCCTTTCGCATGCATATAGCGTAGTTGCATTTTCCTTTTGTTTAGGTAGTTGCATTTTCATTTGCATTTTCATTCCCCTTTTTGCATTTGCATTCTCATTATGCATATAGCGTAGTGCATTTAGCATAGGTATTTGCATCGCAATGATGACTTGGAGAGTTGGGTGCGCGCAAGCCTACCAGGTAATCTCTAACCCTTCCTCTCTTCCTTTTCTCCCTTGTGTTTTTATTGCTTTTGCAGCTAGTTTCATGCTTTTCCTCAAAAAAAAAAAGAAAGAAAAAAACAGAGTAGAATTTTGAAAACCCCCCTATGACGATAATCAAGGCGTAGAGGATCAGTTGGTTGAATCGGTTGTGCAGGCTTGTGGACTATTCGTGGCTAAATGCTTTTACCTGATGACTTTTGAAACGTTTTGGCCCCCTTGCTTGATTCGCATTCCTATTTGCCATTGCCATCCTCTCCTTATGATTGACCATTTTATCTAAGTAGGACATCTTTTGGGGTTAGTCGTGCTGTTTAGTAGTGTAACCCGTGAGACTTTGAGCCTATAGACTAATCCATCACTTTAGTCTCATCTCTCCTTCCATGTGTGTCTCTTCTGCGATAGCATCTCTAGAACTTGTTGGGATTCTCTTTGAAATCGCATTTTAGCATGTGCATAACGATGAAATGATAGAGGCATTCATTTGTTCTTGAGCTCCATAGCCAAATTACCACCTGAGATGCAATGTTCAACCCTTTGCTTACCCCTTTGAGCCTTATCCGTTTGTTGCGAACCTCTCACTATTAGCTTTTGGCCTAAACACATCTCCTACCTTTAAGCCAAAGCCAGTCGAGCAACACTTCACTGTTTGGCGGGTAATTTTTGGGTATCGTTGTGGTCACTTTGGCATGTTATGGGATGTATCATGGTCATCAATTGGGAAACACGCTTACTACTATTGTGCGTGCCAATCACTCTCTTTCTTGTTCCAAAAAAAAAAAACCCAAAAAAAAAACAGAACAAAAAAAAAAAAAGAAAAAAAAGAAAAAAGAAAAAAAAGGAAACAGGAAAAAGGAGAACCAAAGAGAAGACTCAGAAATAAAAAGTGTTTGGCATGGTTAATCTAGTGTATATCCCATGGGGTTTAGAGCGTGTTTGTATCATGTTGAGAGTGCGATGTAATATGTTTAAGTGTTGGCTGCTCGCTAGCTATGGCTTTTAGCTCCACATTTCCCAAACTATTTGTCCCTCTCTTACCTGTACCCTTAGCCCCATTTCAACCCTGCAAAGTCCTCTTGATTGTTGTTGTGTATTTTGCACTCTCGCGGTGGAGAATTGAGAATTCTACCAAGCTTATGGTAGTTTGTTCAGTGGAAGAGAGTTGAGTGACCCTCTCTACATCCTAAACACATGCAAGGGAGTGCCTATACTTGTTCCTTCTGCGAGAGTCACTACCAAGCCTTCGAACCCGCTACTTATTTGGATGTGTTTTGATTAGGGAGAGGCGTGATATGATGTAATGGGATGTTGATTTGAGCGTGCGGTCTTCCTAATGACTTGCAATGAATTTGAAAATTGCATTTATGCCTCAAACTACTCCACCGATTGTGCACATCTACGTTCGACCCGACTGATTCCCTATTTGCCTTGCCTGAGGAGGTGGATAGTTGCAGGTTTTTGACTCCCTATCGATCTATTCATGTTTCAGTCTTGCTTGGGGACCAGCAAGCGCTCAGTCGGGAGGAGTTGATAAACCTCATATTTGACCCATTTTCGACTCTAATTCTTCCCCTCTTTTCCTATCATCTTTCGACTAATCTTAACAAAAAGGGGGTTGAATACACTTTCTTG
>JACYFF010022210.1:0-11057 GCA_017589665.1 Selenicereus undatus | reverse complement strand
TTAAAATTAGGTGCTAAAATGAGTAATTAGTGAAATAACAAAAGTTAGTAAGGTTTTGGGCTTTTGTTTTGGGCCCAAAAAGCTAAATTGGGGCTTGAAAAATTATTTGGAGTATTGAACAAAAATAAAAATTGGTATTGCTCGGAAATAAATTTTAGCGAAGATAAGAAAATAATTAATCACTAATTTATACTCATCGAGGCCTAATATCGATTCACCCGATATTTAATCAATCAATGAAGCTTGAGTTGCAAAGTGGTACCCAAAATGAAATATCTTCCAACCGGGAAGATTAAATACGATGAATCAAGGTGAAAAATTGAAATAACATGATGAAACTCATTAAATAAATAAATGGAGCGTAATTGAATTTAATGAATATGATTTGGTTAAACAAATAACCATGAGTGATTAAGTCAATAAACATGGTAAAGTCAATGAATAAACATGATTAATGAAATAAATAAAGATGATTTAAAAAAATAAATATGAGTTAGGGTTGGGTTATTACAAAAGCGGTTACCTTTTGACAATCGCAACCCAACTTTCGGTGCATGACAACTGGGCATCATTACGCCACTATTATTGAGCTCCATCCAAGCTCCATATAAGGATGACATTTCATTTAGAAAAATCATCGAAAAAAGAATCGAGAATTCAGAAGATCAAAAAACAAGAGCCAACTTGAGAGCTCAAACTCTCCTCAACAAATTCTCATCTACAAAACTATCGTCTCTCCTCTTTAATTTTCTCCTTTACAAATCTCTGTACAAGTTCTATAATTTCGATAATTTGTAAGTATATTACTGTTAAAAATTATGCGTAAGTTTTTCTTCAGTTTTCTACTTTCACTTTGTATTTTCTTTTATGTACCCTGTGTTTGAAGTTCTCTTAATAAAGTTTTCTTTTTTCAGTGGATATTTTCTTTTATCTTCCCTGCGAAGCATTTGGCATAACAAAAATTGAAGCTCCTTCTTCAAAAGCCAAACGTGCTAAGAAAGTCGTTCACAAAAGATTCAAATGGCCAACAAAACCTCCAAACAATTCTCCTCCAGCCTCCAACTCTAAGCCAACATCTTCCAAAAAGAAGAATGCCAAAAAGAAGCCTGTTGTGTGTTACAGATGTGGCAAACCAGGGCACAAAGCTTTCCATTGCAAAACAGAACAAATGACCAATAAGTTATTTGCTGATCAGCACGAACTTCAGAGGAAGCTCCTGGCTATTTTGGCCCAAAACTCATCTGATAGTGACAAAGAAGTTGATTACTATCAAAGCTCTGAGGAAGATGAATCAGATTATGATTCTTCTCCCATCAAAGTAATCAACGTCATCACCAATGGAAATCAGAAAGAATTCCTAATTGATCTAACCAAAAAGATTTCTGATGAAGAGAAAAAAAAGGAGTATCTAAGCAACCATAAAGACTTGATTCTTGCAGAGGAAAAGAAAGTCATTAAGTTCGATATTGAAACTCTAAGCCTGACAAAACTCTTCCAAAAATATCTAGTGCCAAATCCTTTCCTGCAACTCACAACAAGAGATATCCAGATTGAAGTCAATGAGCTAAAAGCTCAAGTTCAAGATCTTAGGCACGAGGTCATCAATCTCAAAACTACTGATCTAGAACTCCATACAAAACTTTCCATCCTGGAAACACAGATTCCAAGTTCCTCTCATATTCCTGACAATTTTCCAAAAATAGAAAACATCCCTGAGACTGCAATTTCTGAAGAACAATTTCTTCATACAATTTCTCATGTGACAGTTAAAAAATGGTATTATATGGTCAAAATAGTATTCAATGATTTCTCTACAAGTGCATTAGCTCTTATTGACAGTGGAGCTGACCGGAACTGCATACATGAAGGAATAATTCCTACTAAGTATTGTGAAAGGAAAAAAAAAACAATTGTACAGTCCCAATGGAGAACATTTGAACACCAGGTATAAGCTGAACACAGGTTACATTAAAAACAATGGTTATTGCTTCAAAAGTACTTTTCTAAATTGTACAAAATATTACCCCTGCCATTATCTCTGGTACTCCTTTTTTAACACAAATTTATCCTTTTATGGTCAATGAATCAGGTGTTCATACCAAGATTCTAGGCAATCAAATCTCTTTCAATTTTCTTTCTGCTGCTAAGCAACGTAAAGTTTCGCTTTTACAAAATTCTTCGATTTACAAACAGGTCAATCTTTTAGAATTAAAACAAAATCAAATTTCTTATTCAAGCAATCCCCTATACAGAAGACTTAGGAAAAATCTTGAACCTTGGTCTGCTGTACACACTAACATTGTTAGATAAATCAAACAAAAGGTTGAGTCTTTACCATGTCAAGGTATTCCCCATCCCTCTGCATTCATGATTGTAGAAACAGATGCATCTGACATAGGTTATGGAGGACTCCTTAAACAAAGAATGCATGATAAAAAACAGTTAGTTCGTTATCATTCTGGCATTTGGCTTAGTACGCAACAAAATTATTCTACTATCAAAAGAGAAATTTCATCTATCGTACTTTGCATTTCCTAATTTCAAGATGATCTTTCTAACAAAAAATTTCTTCTACTCATCAATTGTAAATTTGCAAAAGATGTTTTACAAAAGGATGTAAAGAATCTAGTTTCAAAACAAATCTTTGCCAGATGGCAAGCAATTTCATCTTCTTTTGATTTCGACATTGAATTCACCAAAGGAGAGAACAATTCCTTACCGGATTTCCTTACAAGAGAGTTTTTGTAAGGAAAGAGTGACAAAACACCTTTTATGCAGGTCTTCACAATGAGCAACAAAGACAAAGGCAAAGGTATACAAATGAATGACGACTACAAAATTGTTCCAATAAAAATTTCATTTCAGTCCCTGGCCAATTTTCCACCTCTACCATACAAAATTGTTGTCACAAAACCACCGACAAAACCTTCTTGAGACAATTATTTTCTTCGATATACGGAACACCTTTTTCTTACCAACTTCAAAGTTGCCCCTACAAGTCTCTTTATCGAAAGACTTTGTTCAACGAAGCTTTGGTGACTCACATCACCTTGGTAATCATCCTAAAAAAACTCGACAATTTTATGAACTCATTCTTACAGACACCCAGTCAGCTGACATTACCCATACAATAGACGTCGCAGCTCCCTCTTGCATTTTAGATTCAAAATGCATTGTCAAGAATGTTTTGGGCTTCCAGCAATGGAAAGATCCTCTACAAGAAAGACAATTCTCTGTTCCTTTTGAACCAACTACTTACTATATCCTGGATTACAAAATGGCCTGGCTAAGAGCCACTTTTCACAGACCAGAAATTCATTCTTGGTTCTTTAATTTCCATGACAAAGCTCCAAATGCATTTCCAATTTGGGTTTATCGTTGGTGGACAATGTTTGGTTGCGCGCCCTCTGTCTTACCTAGTGAGGCTAAGGAAAGATGGGATTTCTGGACTGCAAACTCCCCCGCCTACGAAGCAGTTACAAAAGAAGTACAATTCTTCAGAATCTTCAACATTGCCTTGGTGTTATGTTGGGAATGCAGATATCAAAATTTTTTTCTTAATTCATTTCCCCTATCTGTTGTGCGAATCTACAAGGTCAGATGGTGGAATGAATACAAAGCAAAATTCTGTGCCGAAGAAAATGTTGAATATTTCTGCAGAACAAAAACCAAAAAATTTACCCTCCAAAACATTCGTTCATGCGACAAAAACGACGTTGCCCTTGGTCCTTGTACCCCAACAAAAATGGAAGTCTCTTCTTCCTCTACAAAATCCAAATCCAAGGGACTAACGCAAAAAACAAAGAGATATTCTCGAAGTCCTCAAAGATGACCCGGCAATCAGACAGATCATTTCCCAAACGCTCCTTGACAATGATGTCGCAGATGACAATTCAAGTTCAACAAAGTCTGCCACAAAACCCATAATTGAAGATCTTCAGGATTCACAAGATCCTTGCGATCTGTGATAAAAACAAAATTCAAAAGACAAAAGAAAAGAGCCCGTAAAGGTTGTGACCTTTGGCAAAAGTAAGGGCCATTGCAAGTAACAAAATTTCATTTTGCAGGTCAAGACAAAACTGTCGGCATGCACTATTCACTGTAGTTCCCCGACATTCCACTATTCATCTATAGTACTGCCAAGTTACTATGCTTGAACAGTCTCAAGGATAAAATTTTCAAAAGTCGCACAGGACAAAGCGGTTGCCTTTTGACAATTGTAGCCCAACTTTCGGCGCATGACAACTGGACATCATTACGCCTCGATTATTGAGCTCCATCCAACTCTATATAAGGCAGACATTTGATTCAGACAAATCATCGAAAAAGAATCGAGAATTCAGAAGATCAAAAAACAAGAGCCAACTTGAGAGCTCAAACACTCCTTAACAAATTCCCATTGACAAAACTCTCCTCTCTCCTCTTTAATTTTCTCCTTTACAAATCTCTGTACAAGTTCTACAAATTCGATGATATGTAAGAACATTACTATTACAAATTATCTGTAAGTTTTTCTTCAGTTTTCTTCTTTCGGTTTTTATTTTCTTTTATGTACCCTGTGAAGCATTTGGCATCACGAAAATTGAAGCTCCTACTTCAAGAGCCAAATGTGCTAAGAAAGCCATTCACAAAAGATTCAAATGGCCAAAAAAACCTCCAAACAATTCTACTCCAGCCTTCAATTCTAAGCCAACTTATTCCAAAAAGAAAAGCGCCAAAAAGAAGCCAGTTGTTTGTTACAAATGTGGCAAACCAGGGCACAAAGCTTTCCATTGCAAAACAGAACAAAAGATCAATGAGTTATTTGCCGATAAGCCTGAACTTCAGAAGATGCTCCTAGCTATTTTAGCCCAAAACTCATCTGATAGTGACAAAGAAGTTGATTACTATCAAAGCTCTGAGGAAGATGAATGAGATTATGATTCTTCTCCCATCAATATAATCAACGTCATCACCAATAGAAATCAGAAAGAATTCCTGATTGATCTAATCAGAAAGATTTCTTATGAAGAGAAAAGAAAGGAGTACCTAAGCAACCATAAAGACTTAATTCTTGAAGAAGAAAAGAAAGTCATTAAGTTCGACATTTAAACTCCAAGCTTGACAAGACTATTCCAAAAATATCCAGCGCCAAATCCTTTCAAGCAACTGACTACAAAGATATCCAGATTGAAGTCAACGAGCTAAAAGCTCAAGTTCGAGATCTTAGACACGAGATCATCAATCTCGAAGCTATTGATCTAGAACTCCATGCAAAACTTTCCATCCCGGAAACACAGATTCCAAGTTCCCCCCATATTCCTGACAATTTTCAAAATATAGAAAACATCCCTGAGACTGCTATTTCTGAAGAAAAATTTCTTTTTACAATTTCTCATGTGACAATTCAAAAATGGTATTCTACGGTCAAAGTAGTATTCAATGATTTCTCTACAAGTGTAGTAGCTCTTATTGACAGTGGAGCTGACTAGAACTGCATACGTGAAGCAATTATTCCTACTAAGTATTGTGAAAGAAAAAAAGAATAATTGTGCAGTGCCAATGAAGAACATTTGAACACCAGGTATAAGCTGAAGAAAGGTTACATTCAAAACAATGGTTATTGCCTCAAAAATACTTTTCCGATTGTACAAAATATTACCCATGACATTATCCTTGCTACTCCATTTTTAACAAAAAATTTATCTTTTTCAGGTCAGTGAATAAGGAGTTCATACCAAGATTCTTTGCAATCAAATCTTTTTCAATTTTCTTTCGGTTGCAAAGCAACGTAAAGTTTCGCTTTTACAAAATTCTTCGATTTACAAACAGGTCAATCTTTTAAAATTAAAACAAAATTAAATTTCTTATTTAAAGAATCCCCTATATAGAAGACTTAGGTAAAATCCTGAACCTTTGTCTGCTATACACACTAACATTGTTAGACAAATCAAACAAAAGGTCGAGTCTTTACCATGTCTAGGTATTCCCCATCCCTCTGCATTCATGATTGGAGAAACAGAGGCATCTGACATAGGATATGGAGGAATCCTTAACAAAGAATGCATGATAAAGAACAGTTAGTTCGTTATCATTCTGGCATTTGGCTTAGTACGCAACAAAATTATTCTACTATCAAAAGAGAAATTTTATCCATCGTACTTTGAATTTCCAAATTTCAAGAATATCTTTTTAACAAAAAACTTCTTCGACTCATCGATTGCAAATTTGCAAAAGTTGTTTTACAAAAGGATGTTAAGAATCTGGTTTCAAAACAAATCTTTGCACGATGGCAAGCAATTTCATCTTCTTTTGATTTCGACATTGAATTCATTAAAGGAGAGAACAATTCCTTACCAGATTTCCTTACAAGATAGTTTTTGCAAGGAAAGGGTGACAAAACACCTTTTTTGCAGGTCTTCACAATAAGCAAGAAAGACACAGGCAAAGGTATACAAATGAATGATGAATACAAAATTGTTCCTACGAAAAATTCATTTTAGTCCCTAGCCAATTTTCCACCTCTACCATACAAAACTGTTGTCACAAAACCACCCACAAAACCTTCTCGAGATAATTATTCTCTCCAATATACGGAACACCATTTTCCTGCCATCTACAAAGTTGCCCCTACAAGTCTCTTCATCAAAAGACTTGGTTCGAGGAAGCTTTGGTGACTCACATCAACTTGGTGATCATCCTCAAAAAACTCGACAATTTCATGAACTCATTCTTACAGACACCCAGTTAGCTGACGTTACTCATACCACACACATCGCAACTCCCTCCAACATTTTAGATTCAAAATGCATCATCTAGAATGTTTTGGGCTTCCAGCAATGGAAAGATCCTCTACATGAAAGATAATTCTCTATTCCTTTTGAACCAGCTACTTACAATTACCTGGATTACAAAATGGCCTGGCTAAGACCCATTTTTCACAGGCCAGAGATTCGTTCTTGGTTCTAAAATTTCCATGACAAAGCTCCAAATACACTTCCAATTTGGTTTTACCATTGGTGGACAATGTTTGGTTGCACTCCCTCTATCTTACCTAGTGAGGCTAAGGAAGGATGGGATTTCTAGACTGCAAACTCCCCCGCCTATGAAGCAGTTACAAAAGAAGTACAATTCTTCAGAATCTTCAACATTGCCTTGGTGTTACGTTGGGAATGTAGATATCAAAATTTTCTTCTTACTTCATTTCCCCTATCTGTTGTGCGAATCTACAAGGTCAGATGGTGGAATGAATACAAAATAAAATTCTGTGCCGAAGAAAATGTTGAATATTCTTGGAGAACAAAAACCAAAAAATTTACCCTCCAAAACATTCATTCATGTGACAAAAACGATGTTGCCCTTGGTCCATGTACCCAACGAAAATGGAAGTCTCTTCTTCCTCTCAAAAATCCAAATCCAACCGACTAACACAAAAAACAAAGAGATATTCTTGAAGTCCTCAAAGATGACCCGGCAATCAGACTGATCTTTTCACAAAAGCTCCTTGACAATGATGTCGCAGATGACAATTCAAGTTCAACAGAGTCTGCCACAAAACCCATAATTGAAGATCTTCAGGATTCACAAGATCCTTGCGATCTGTGATAAAAACAAAATTCAAAAGACAAAAGAAAAGAGCCCGTAAAGGTTGTGACCTTTGGCAAAAGTAAGGGCCATTGCAAGTAACAAAATTTCATTTTGCAGGTCAAGACAAAACTGTCGGCATGCACTATTCACTGTAGTTCCCCGACATTCCACTATTCATCAATAGTACTGCCAAGTTACTATTCTTGAACAGTCTCAAGGACAAAATTTTCAAAAGTCGGACAGGACAAAGCGGTTGCCTTTTGACAATTTCAGCCCAACTTTCGACGCATGACAACTGGACATCATTACGCCTCGATTACTGAGCTCCATCCAGCTCTATATAAGACACACATTTCATTAAGACAAATCATCGAAAAAAAAATCGAGAATTCAGAAGATCAAAAAACAAGAGCCAACTTGAGAGCTCAAACTCTCCTTAACAAATTCCTATCGACAAAACTCTCCTCTCTCCCCTTTAATTTTCTCCTTTACAAATCTCAGTACAATTTCTACAAATTCGACAATATGTAAGCATATTACTATTACAAATTATCTGTAAGTTTTTCTTCAGTTTTCTTCTTTCGATTTGTATTTTCTTTTATGTACCCTATGAAGCATTTGGCATCACGAAAATTGAAGCTCCTTCTTCAAAAGCCAAATGTGCTAAGAAAGCCGTTCACAAAAGATTCAAACGGCCAAAATAACCTCCAAACAATTCTACCCCAGCCTTGAATTATAAGCCAACTTCTTCACAAAAGAAAAGCGCCAAAAAGAAGCCAGTTGTTTGTTACAAATGTGGCATACCAGGGCACAAAGCTTTCCATTGCAAAACAGAACAAAAGATCAATGAGTTATTTGCTAATAAGCCTGAACTTAAGAAGATTCTCCTAGCTGTTTTAGCCAAAAGCTCATCTGATAGTGACAAAGAAGTTGATTACTATGAAAGCTCTAAGGAAGATGAATTAGATTATGATTCTTCTCCCATCAATGTAATCAATGTCATCACCAATGGAAATGAGAAAGAATTCCTGATTGATCTAATCGGAAAGATTTCTAATGAAGAGAAAAAAAAGGAGTATCTAAGCAACCATAAAGACTTAATTCCTTAAGAAGAAAAGAAAGTCATTAAGTTCGACATTGAAACTCCAAGCTTGACAAAACTATTCCAACAATATGCAGTGCAAAATCGTTTCAAGCCACTGACTACAAAAGATATCTAGATCGAAGCCAATGAGCTAAAAGCTCAAGTTCGAGATATTAGACACGAGATCATCAATCTCGAAGCTATTGATCTAGAACTCCATACTAAACTTTCCATCCTGGAAACACAGATTCCAAGTTCCTCTCATATTCCTGACAATTTTCCAACTATAGAAAACACCCGTGAGACTGCAATTTCTGAAGAACAATTTCTTCATACAATTTCTCATGTGAAAATTCAAAAATTGTATTCTACGGTCAAAATAGTATTCAATGATTTCTCTACACGTGTAATAGCTCTTATTAACAGTGGAGCTGACTAGAACTGCATACGTGAAGGAATTATTTCTACTGAGTATTATGAAAGAAAAAAAGAACAATTATGCAGTGCCAATGAAGGACAATTGAACACCAGGTATAAGCTGAGCAAAGGTTACATTCAAAACAATGGTTATTGCTTCAAAAATACTTTTCTGATTGTACAAAATATTACCCATGACATTATCCTTGGTACTCCATTTTTAACAAAAATTTATCTTTTTCAGGTCAATGAATCAGGAGTTCATACCAAGATTCTTGGCAATCAAATCTTTTTCAATTTTCTTTCGGCTGCAAAGCAAGGTAAAGTTTCGCTTTTACAAAATTCTTCGATTTACAAACAGGTCAATCTTTTACAATTAAAACAAAATTAAATTTCTTATTTAAATAATCCCCTGTATAGAAGACTTAGGTAAAATCCTGAACCTTCGTCTGCTATACACACTGACATTGTTAAACAAATCAAACAAAAGGTCGAGTCTTTAACATGTCTAGGTGTTCCCCATCCCTCTGCATTCATGATTGCAGAAACAGATGCATCTGACATAGGATATGGAGGAATCATTAAACAAAGAATGCATGATAAGGAACAGTTAGTTCGTTATCATTCTGAGATTTGCCTTAGTACGCAACAAAAATATTCTACTATCAAAAGAGAAATTTTATCCATCGTACTTTGAATTTCAAAACTTCAAGAATATCTTTTTAACAAAAAACTTCTTCGGCTCATCGATTGCAAATTTGCAAAAGTTGTTTCACAAAAGGATATTAAGAATCTGGTTTCAAAACAAATCTTTACCAGACGGCAAGCAATTTCATCTTCTTTTGATTTCGACACTGAATTCATCAAAGGAGAGAACAATTCCTTACCAGATTTCCTTACAAGAGAGTTTTTGCAAGGAAAGGGTGACAAAACACCTTTTATCCAGGTCTTCACAATGAGCACGAAAGACAAAGGCAAAGGTATACAAATGAATGACGAATACAAAATTGTTCCTACGAAAATTTCATTTTAGTCCCTAGCCAATTTTCCACCTCTACCATACAAAACTGTTGTCACAAAACCACCCACAAAACCTTCTCGAGACAATTATTTTCTCCAATATACGGAACACCATTTTCCTGCCAACTACAAAGTTGCCCCTACAAGTCTCTTCATCAAAAGACTTGGTTCAAGGAAGCTTTGGTGACCCACATCACCTTGGTGATCATCCTCAAAAAACTCGACAATTTCATGAACTCATTCTTACAAACACCCAGTTAGCTGACATTACTCATACCACAGACATCGCAACTCCCTCCCCCATTTTAGATTCAAAATGCATCATCTAGAATGTTTTGGGCTTCCAGCAATGGAAAGATCCTCTACATGAAAGACAATTCTCTATTCCTTTTGAACCAGCTACTTACAATTACTTGGATTACAAAATGGCCTGGCTAAGGCCCATTTTTCACAGGCCAGAGATTCGTTCTTGGTTCTAAAATTTCCATGACAAAGCTCCAAATGCCATTCCAATTTGGTTTTACCATTGGTGGACAATGTTTGGTTGCACTCCCTCTATCTTACCTAGTGAGGCTAAGGAAGGATGGGATTTCTGGACTGTAAACTCCCCCGCCTATGAAGCAGTTACAAAAGAAGTACAATTCTTCAGAATCTTCAACATTGCCTTGGTGTTACGTTGGGAATTTAGATATCAAAAATTTTCTTCTTACTTCATTTCCCCTATCTGTTGTGCGAATCTACAAGGTCAGATGGTGGAATGAATACAAAATAAAATTCTGTGCCGAAGAAAATATTGAATATTCTTGGAGAACAAAAACCAAAAAATTTACCCTCCAAAACATTCATTCATGTGACAAAAACGACGTTGCCCTTGGTCCATGTACCCAACGAAAATGGAAGTCTCTTCTTCCTCTCAAAAATCGAAATCCAACCGACTAACACAAAAAACAAAGAGATATTCTTGAAGTCC
>JACYFF010022209.1:0-11057 GCA_017589665.1 Selenicereus undatus | reverse complement strand
TTAAAATTAGGTGCTAAAATGAGTAATTAGTGAAATAACAAAAGTTACTAAGGTTTTGGGCTTTTGTTTTGGGCCCAAAAAGCTAAATTGGGGCTTGAAAAATTATTTGGAGTATTGAACAAAAATAAAAATTGGTATTGCTCGGAAATAAATTTTAGCGAAGATAAGAAAATAATTAATCACTAATTTATACTCATCGAGGCCTAATATCGATTCACCCGATATTTAATCAATCAATGAAGCTTGAGTTGCAAAGTGGTACCCAAAATGAAATATCTTCCAACCGGGAAGATTAAATACGATGAATCAAGGTGAAAAATTGAAATAACATGATGAAACTCATTAAATAAATAAATGGAGCGTAATTGAATTTAATGAATATGATTTGGTTAAACAAATAACCATGAGTGATTAAGTCAATAAACATGGTAAAGTCAATGAATAAACATGATTAATGAAATAAATAAAGATGATTTAAAAAAATAAATATGAGTTAGGGTTGGGTTATTACAAAAGCGGTTACCTTTTGACAATCGCAACCCAACTTTCGGTGCATGACAACTGGGCATCATTACGCCACTATTATTGAGCTCCATCCAAGCTCCATATAAGGATGACATTTCATTTAGAAAAATCATCGAAAAAAGAATCGAGAATTCAGAAGATCAAAAAACAAGAGCCAACTTGAGAGCTCAAACTCTCCTCAACAAATTCTCATCTACAAAACTATCGTCTCTCCTCTTTAATTTTCTCCTTTACAAATCTCTGTACAAGTTCTATAATTTCGATAATTTGTAAGTATATTACTGTTAAAAATTATGCGTAAGTTTTTCTTCAGTTTTCTACTTTCACTTTGTATTTTCTTTTATGTACCCTGTGTTTGAAGTTCTCTTAATAAAGTTTTCTTTTTTCAGTGGATATTTTCTTTTATCTTCCCTGCGAAGCATTTGGCATAACAAAAATTGAAGCTCCTTCTTCAAAAGCCAAACGTGCTAAGAAAGTCATTCACAAAAGATTCAAATGGCCAACAAAACCTCCAAACAATTCTCCTCCAGCCTCCAACTCTAAGCCAACATCTTCCAAAAAGAAGAATGCCAAAAAGAAGCCTGTTGTGTGTTACAGATGTGGCAAACCAGGGCACAAAGCTTTCCATTGCAAAACAGAACAAATGACCAATAAGTTATTTGCTGATCAGCACGAACTTCAGAGGAAGCTCCTGGCTATTTTGGCCCAAAACTCATCTGATAGTGACAAAGAAGTTGATTACTATCAAAGCTCTGAGGAAGATGAATCAGATTATGATTCTTCTCCCATCAAAGTAATCAACGTCATCACCAATGGAAATCAGAAAGAATTCCTAATTGATCTAACCAAAAAGATTTCTGATGAAGAGAAAAAAAAGGAGTATCTAAGCAACCATAAAGACTTGATTCTTGCAGAGGAAAAGAAAGTCATTAAGTTCGATATTGAAACTCTAAGCCTGACAAAACTCTTCCAAAAATATCTAGTGCCAAATCCTTTCCTGCAACTCACAACAAGAGATATCCAGATTGAAGTCAATGAGCTAAAAGCTCAAGTTCAAGATCGTAGGCACGAGGTCATCAATCTCAAAACTACTGATCTAGAACTCCATACAAAACTTTCCATCCTGGAAACACAGATTCCAAGTTCCTCTCATATTCCTGACAATTTTCCAAAAATAGAAAACATCCCTGAGACTGCAATTTCTGAAGAACAATTTCTTCATACAATTTCTCATGTGACAGTTAAAAAATGGTATTATATGGTCAAAATAGTATTCAATGATTTCTCTACAAGTGCATTAGCTCTTATTGACAGTGGAGCTGACCGGAACTGCATACATGAAGGAATAATTCCTACTAAGTATTGTGAAAGGAAAAAAAAAACAATTGTACAGTCCCAATGGAGAACATTTGAACACCACGTATAAGCTGAACACAGGTTACATTAAAAACAATGGTTATTGCTTCAAAAGTACTTTTCTAAATTGTACAAAATATTACCCCTGCCATTATCTCTGGTACTCCTTTTTTAACACAAATTTATCCTTTTATGGTCAATGAATCAGGTGTTCATACCAAGATTCTAGGCAATCAAATCTCTTTCAATTTTCTTTCTGCTGCTAAGCAACGTAAAGTTTCGCTTTTACAAAATTCTTCGATTTACAAACAGGTCAATCTTTTAGAATTAAAACAAAATCAAATTTCTTATTCAAGCAATCCCCTATACAGAAGACTTAGGAAAAATCTTGAACCTTGGTCTGCTGTACACACTAACATTGTTAGATAAATCAAACAAAAGGTCGAGTCTTTACCATGTCAAGGTATTCCCCATCCCTCTGCATTCATGATTGTAGAAACAGATGCATCTGACATAGGTTATGGAGGACTCCTTAAACAAAGAATGCATGATAAAAAACAGTTAGTTCGTTATCATTCTGGCATTTGGCTTAGTACGCAACAAAATTATTCTACTATCAAAAGAGAAATTTCATCTATCGTACTTTGCATTTCCTAATTTCAAGATGATCTTTCTAACAAAAAATTTCTTCTACTCATCAATTGTAAATTTGCAAAAGATGTTTTACAAAAGGATGTAAAGAATCTAGTTTCAAAACAAATCTTTGCCAGATGGCAAGCAATTTCATCTTCTTTTGATTTCGACATTGAATTCACCAAAGGAGAGAACAATTCCTTACCGGATTTCCTTACAAGAGAGTTTTTGTAAGGAAAGAGTGACAAAACACCTTTTATGCAGGTCTTCACAATGAGCAACAAAGACAAAGGCAAAGGTATACAAATGAATGACGACTACAAAATTGTTCCAATAAAAATTTCATTTCAGTCCCTGGCCAATTTTCCACCTCTACCATACAAAATTGTTGTCACAAAACCACCGACAAAACCTTCTTGAGACAATTATTTTCTTCGATATACGGAACACCTTTTTCTTACCAACTTCAAAGTTGCCCCTACAAGTCTCTTTATCGAAAGACTTTGTTCAACGAAGCTTTGGTGACTCACATCACCTTGGTAATCATCCTAAAAAAACTCGACAATTTTATGAACTCATTCTTACAGACACCCAGTCAGCTGACATTACCCATACAATAGACGTCGCAGCTCCCTCTTGCATTTTAGATTCAAAATGCATTGTCAAGAATGTTTTGGGCTTCCAGCAATGGAAAGATCCTCTACAAGAAAGACAATTCTCTGTTCCTTTTGAACCAACTACTTACTATATCCTGGATTACAAAATGGCCTGGCTAAGAGCCACTTTTCACAGACCAGAAATTCATTCTTGGTTCTTTAATTTCCATGACAAAGCTCCAAATGCATTTCCAATTTGGGTTTATCGTTGGTGGACAATGTTTGGTTGCGCGCCCTCTGTCTTACCTAGTGAGGCTAAGGAAAGATGGGATTTCTGGACTGCAAACTCCCCCGCCTACGAAGCAGTTACAAAAGAAGTACAATTCTTCAGAATCTTCAACATTGCCTTGGTGTTATGTTGGGAATGCAGATATCAAAATTTTTTTCTTAATTCATTTCCCCTATCTGTTGTGCGAATCTACAAGGTCAGATGGTGGAATGAATACAAAGCAAAATTCTGTGCCGAAGAAAATGTTGAATATTTCTGCAGAACAAAAACCAAAAAATTTACCCTCCAAAACATTCGTTCATGCGACAAAAACGACGTTGCCCTTGGTCCTTGTACCCCAACAAAAATGGAAGTCTCTTCTTCCTCTACAAAATCCAAATCCAAGGGACTAACGCAAAAAACAAAGAGATATTCTCGAAGTCCTCAAAGATGACCCGGCAATCAGACAGATCATTTCCCAAACGCTCCTTGACAATGATGTCGCAGATGACAATTCAAGTTCAACAAAGTCTGCCACAAAACCCATAATTGAAGATCTTCAGGATTCACAAGATCCTTGCGATCTGTGATAAAAACAAAATTCAAAAGACAAAAGAAAAGAGCCCGTAAAGGTTGTGACCTTTGGCAAAAGTAAGGGCCATTGCAAGTAACAAAATTTCATTTTGCAGGTCAAGACAAAACTGTCGGCATGCACTATTCACTGTAGTTCCCCGACATTCCACTATTCATCTATAGTACTGCCAAGTTACTATGCTTGAACAGTCTCAAGGATAAAATTTTCAAAAGTCGCACAGGACAAAGCGGTTGCCTTTTGACAATTGTAGCCCAACTTTCGGCGCATGACAACTGGACATCATTACGCCTCGATTATTGAGCTCCATCCAACTCTATATAAGGCAGACATTTGATTCAGACAAATCATCGAAAAAGAATCGAGAATTCAGAAGATCAAAAAACAAGAGCCAACTTGAGAGCTCAAACACTCCTTAACAAATTCCCATTGACAAAACTCTCCTCTCTCCTCTTTAATTTTCTCCTTTACAAATCTCTGTACAAGTTCTACAAATTCGATGATATGTAAGAACATTACTATTACAAATTATCTGTAAGTTTTTCTTCAGTTTTCTTCTTTCGGTTTTTATTTTCTTTTATGTACCCTGTGAAGCATTTGGCATCACGAAAATTGAAGCTCCTACTTCAAGAGCCAAATGTGCTAAGAAAGCCATTCACAAAAGATTCAAATGGCCAAAAAAACCTCCAAACAATTCTACTCCAGCCTTCAATTCTAAGCCAACTTATTCCAAAAAGAAAAGCGCCAAAAAGAAGCCAGTTGTTTGTTACAAATGTGGCAAACCAGGGCACAAAGCTTTCCATTGCAAAACAGAACAAAAGATCAATGAGTTATTTGCCGATAAGCCTGAACTTCAGAAGATGCTCCTAGCTATTTTAGCCCAAAACTCATCTGATAGTGACAAAGAAGTTGATTACTATCAAAGCTCTGAGGAAGATGAATGAGATTATGATTCTTCTCCCATCAATATAATCAACGTCATCACCAATAGAAATCAGAAAGAATTCCTGATTGATCTAATCAGAAAGATTTCTTATGAAGAGAAAAGAAAGGAGTACCTAAGCAACCATAAAGACTTAATTCTTGAAGAAGAAAAGAAAGTCATTAAGTTCGACATTTAAACTCCAAGCTTGACAAGACTATTCCAAAAATATCCAGCGCCAAATCCTTTCAAGCAACTGACTACAAAGATATCCAGATTGAAGTCAACGAGCTAAAAGCTCAAGTTCGAGATCTTAGACACGAGATCATCAATCTCGAAGCTATTGATCTAGAACTCCATGCAAAACTTTCCATCCCGGAAACACAGATTCCAAGTTCCCCCCATATTCCTGACAATTTTCAAAATATAGAAAACATCCCTGAGACTGCTATTTCTGAAGAAAAATTTCTTTTTACAATTTCTCATGTGACAATTCAAAAATGGTATTCTACGGTCAAAGTAGTATTCAATGATTTCTCTACAAGTGTAGTAGCTCTTATTGACAGTGGAGCTGACTAGAACTGCATACGTGAAGCAATTATTCCTACTAAGTATTGTGAAAGAAAAAAAGAATAATTGTGCAGTGCCAATGAAGAACATTTGAACACCAGGTATAAGCTGAAGAAAGGTTACATTCAAAACAATGGTTATTGCCTCAAAAATACTTTTCCGATTGTACAAAATATTACCCATGACATTATCCTTGCTACTCCATTTTTAACAAAAAATTTATCTTTTTCAGGTCAGTGAATAAGGAGTTCATACCAAGATTCTTTGCAATCAAATCTTTTTCAATTTTCTTTCGGTTGCAAAGCAACGTAAAGTTTCGCTTTTACAAAATTCTTCGATTTACAAACAGGTCAATCTTTTAAAATTAAAACAAAATTAAATTTCTTATTTAAAGAATCCCCTATATAGAAGACTTAGGTAAAATCCTGAACCTTTGTCTGCTATACACACTAACATTGTTAGACAAATCAAACAAAAGGTCGAGTCTTTACCATGTCTAGGTATTCCCCATCCCTCTGCATTCATGATTGGAGAAACAGAGGCATCTGACATAGGATATGGAGGAATCCTTAACAAAGAATGCATGATAAAGAACAGTTAGTTCGTTATCATTCTGGCATTTGGCTTAGTACGCAACAAAATTATTCTACTATCAAAAGAGAAATTTTATCCATCGTACTTTGAATTTCCAAATTTCAAGAATATCTTTTTAACAAAAAACTTCTTCGACTCATCGATTGCAAATTTGCAAAAGTTGTTTTACAAAAGGATGTTAAGAATCTGGTTTCAAAACAAATCTTTGCACGATGGCAAGCAATTTCATCTTCTTTTGATTTCGACATTGAATTCATTAAAGGAGAGAACAATTCCTTACCAGATTTCCTTACAAGATAGTTTTTGCAAGGAAAGGGTGACAAAACACCTTTTTTGCAGGTCTTCACAATAAGCAAGAAAGACACAGGCAAAGGTATACAAATGAATGATGAATACAAAATTGTTCCTACGAAAAATTCATTTTAGTCCCTAGCCAATTTTCCACCTCTACCATACAAAACTGTTGTCACAAAACCACCCACAAAACCTTCTCGAGATAATTATTCTCTCCAATATACGGAACACCATTTTCCTGCCATCTACAAAGTTGCCCCTACAAGTCTCTTCATCAAAAGACTTGGTTCGAGGAAGCTTTGGTGACTCACATCAACTTGGTGATCATCCTCAAAAAACTCGACAATTTCATGAACTCATTCTTACAGACACCCAGTTAGCTGACGTTACTCATACCACACACATCGCAACTCCCTCCAACATTTTAGATTCAAAATGCATCATCTAGAATGTTTTGGGCTTCCAGCAATGGAAAGATCCTCTACATGAAAGATAATTCTCTATTCCTTTTGAACCAGCTACTTACAATTACCTGGATTACAAAATGGCCTGGCTAAGACCCATTTTTCACAGGCCAGAGATTCGTTCTTGGTTCTAAAATTTCCATGACAAAGCTCCAAATACACTTCCAATTTGGTTTTACCATTGGTGGACAATGTTTGGTTGCACTCCCTCTATCTTACCTAGTGAGGCTAAGGAAGGATGGGATTTCTAGACTGCAAACTCCCCCGCCTATGAAGCAGTTACAAAAGAAGTACAATTCTTCAGAATCTTCAACATTGCCTTGGTGTTACGTTGGGAATGTAGATATCAAAATTTTCTTCTTACTTCATTTCCCCTATCTGTTGTGCGAATCTACAAGGTCAGATGGTGGAATGAATACAAAATAAAATTCTGTGCCGAAGAAAATGTTGAATATTCTTGGAGAACAAAAACCAAAAAATTTACCCTCCAAAACATTCATTCATGTGACAAAAACGATGTTGCCCTTGGTCCATGTACCCAACGAAAATGGAAGTCTCTTCTTCCTCTCAAAAATCCAAATCCAACCGACTAACACAAAAAACAAAGAGATATTCTTGAAGTCCTCAAAGATGACCCGGCAATCAGACTGATCTTTTCACAAAAGCTCCTTGACAATGATGTCGCAGATGACAATTCAAGTTCAACAGAGTCTGCCACAAAACCCATAATTGAAGATCTTCAGGATTCACAAGATCCTTGCGATCTGTGATAAAAACAAAATTCAAAAGACAAAAGAAAAGAGCCCGTAAAGGTTGTGACCTTTGGCAAAAGTAAGGGCCATTGCAAGTAACAAAATTTCATTTTGCAGGTCAAGACAAAACTGTCGGCATGCACTATTCACTGTAGTTCCCCGACATTCCACTATTCATCAATAGTACTGCCAAGTTACTATTCTTGAACAGTCTCAAGGACAAAATTTTCAAAAGTCGGACAGGACAAAGCGGTTGCCTTTTGACAATTTCAGCCCAACTTTCGACGCATGACAACTGGACATCATTACGCCTCGATTACTGAGCTCCATCCAGCTCTATATAAGACACACATTTCATTAAGACAAATCATCGAAAAAAAAATCGAGAATTCAGAAGATCAAAAAACAAGAGCCAACTTGAGAGCTCAAACTCTCCTTAACAAATTCCTATCGACAAAACTCTCCTCTCTCCCCTTTAATTTTCTCCTTTACAAATCTCAGTACAATTTCTACAAATTCGACAATATGTAAGCATATTACTATTACAAATTATCTGTAAGTTTTTCTTCAGTTTTCTTCTTTCGATTTGTATTTTCTTTTATGTACCCTATGAAGCATTTGGCATCACGAAAATTGAAGCTCCTTCTTCAAAAGCCAAATGTGCTAAGAAAGCCGTTCACAAAAGATTCAAACGGCCAAAATAACCTCCAAACAATTCTACCCCAGCCTTGAATTATAAGCCAACTTCTTCACAAAAGAAAAGCGCCAAAAAGAAGCCAGTTGTTTGTTACAAATGTGGCATACCAGGGCACAAAGCTTTCCATTGCAAAACAGAACAAAAGATCAATGAGTTATTTGCTAATAAGCCTGAACTTAAGAAGATTCTCCTAGCTGTTTTAGCCAAAAGCTCATCTGATAGTGACAAAGAAGTTGATTACTATCAAAGCTCTAAGGAAGATGAATTAGATTATGATTCTTCTCCCATCAATGTAATCAATGTCATCACCAATGGAAATGAGAAAGAATTCCTGATTGATCTAATCGGAAAGATTTCTAATGAAGAGAAAAAAAAGGAGTATCTAAGCAACCATAAAGACTTAATTCCTTAAGAAGAAAAGAAAGTCATTAAGTTCGACATTGAAACTCCAAGCTTGACAAAACTATTCCAACAATATGCAGTGCAAAATCGTTTCAAGCCACTGACTACAAAAGATATCTAGATCGAAGCCAATGAGCTAAAAGCTCAAGTTCGAGATATTAGACACGAGATCATCAATCTCGAAGCTATTGATCTAGAACTCCATACTAAACTTTCCATCCTGGAAACACAGATTCCAAGTTCCTCTCATATTCCTGACAATTTTCCAACTATAGAAAACACCCGTGAGACTGCAATTTCTGAAGAACAATTTCTTCATACAATTTCTCATGTGAAAATTCAAAAATTGTATTCTACGGTCAAAATAGTATTCAATGATTTCTCTACACGTGTAATAGCTCTTATTAACAGTGGAGCTGACTAGAACTGCATACGTGAAGGAATTATTTCTACTGAGTATTATGAAAGAAAAAAAGAACAATTATGCAGTGCCAATGAAGGACAATTGAACACCAGGTATAAGCTGAGCAAAGGTTACATTCAAAACAATGGTTATTGCTTCAAAAATACTTTTCTGATTGTACAAAATATTACCCATGACATTATCCTTGGTACTCCATTTTTAACAAAAATTTATCTTTTTCAGGTCAATGAATCAGGAGTTCATACCAAGATTCTTGGCAATCAAATCTTTTTCAATTTTCTTTCGGCTGCAAAGCAAGGTAAAGTTTCGCTTTTACAAAATTCTTCGATTTACAAACAGGTCAATCTTTTACAATTAAAACAAAATTAAATTTCTTATTTAAATAATCCCCTGTATAGAAGACTTAGGTAAAATCCTGAACCTTCGTCTGCTATACACACTGACATTGTTAAACAAATCAAACAAAAGGTCGAGTCTTTAACATGTCTAGGTGTTCCCCATCCCTCTGCATTCATGATTGCAGAAACAGATGCATCTGACATAGGATATGGAGGAATCATTAAACAAAGAATGCATGATAAGGAACAGTTAGTTCGTTATCATTCTGAGATTTGCCTTAGTACGCAACAAAAATATTCTACTATCAAAAGAGAAATTTTATCCATCGTACTTTGAATTTCAAAACTTCAAGAATATCTTTTTAACAAAAAACTTCTTCGGCTCATCGATTGCAAATTTGCAAAAGTTGTTTCACAAAAGGATATTAAGAATCTGGTTTCAAAACAAATCTTTACCAGACGGCAAGCAATTTCATCTTCTTTTGATTTCGACACTGAATTCATCAAAGGAGAGAACAATTCCTTACCAGATTTCCTTACAAGAGAGTTTTTGCAAGGAAAGGGTGACAAAACACCTTTTATCCAGGTCTTCACAATGAGCACGAAAGACAAAGGCAAAGGTATACAAATGAATGACGAATACAAAATTGTTCCTACGAAAATTTCATTTTAGTCCCTAGCCAATTTTCCACCTCTACCATACAAAACTGTTGTCACAAAACCACCCACAAAACCTTCTCGAGACAATTATTTTCTCCAATATACGGAACACCATTTTCCTGCCAACTACAAAGTTGCCCCTACAAGTCTCTTCATCAAAAGACTTGGTTCAAGGAAGCTTTGGTGACCCACATCACCTTGGTGATCATCCTCAAAAAACTCGACAATTTCATGAACTCATTCTTACAAACACCCAGTTAGCTGACATTACTCATACCACAGACATCGCAACTCCCTCCCCCATTTTAGATTCAAAATGCATCATCTAGAATGTTTTGGGCTTCCAGCAATGGAAAGATCCTCTACATGAAAGACAATTCTCTATTCCTTTTGAACCAGCTACTTACAATTACTTGGATTACAAAATGGCCTGGCTAAGGCCCATTTTTCACAGGCCAGAGATTCGTTCTTGGTTCTAAAATTTCCATGACAAAGCTCCAAATGCCATTCCAATTTGGTTTTACCATTGGTGGACAATGTTTGGTTGCACTCCCTCTATCTTACCTAGTGAGGCTAAGGAAGGATGGGATTTCTGGACTGTAAACTCCCCCGCCTATGAAGCAGTTACAAAAGAAGTACAATTCTTCAGAATCTTCAACATTGCCTTGGTGTTACGTTGGGAATTTAGATATCAAAAATTTTCTTCTTACTTCATTTCCCCTATCTGTTGTGCGAATCTACAAGGTCAGATGGTGGAATGAATACAAAATAAAATTCTGTGCCGAAGAAAATATTGAATATTCTTGGAGAACAAAAACCAAAAAATTTACCCTCCAAAACATTCATTCATGTGACAAAAACGACGTTGCCCTTGGTCCATGTACCCAACGAAAATGGAAGTCTCTTCTTCCTCTCAAAAATCGAAATCCAACCGACTAACACAAAAAACAAAGAGATATTCTTGAAGTCC
>JACYFF010022207.1:25446-38695 GCA_017589665.1 Selenicereus undatus | reverse complement strand
AAGACAAAAGAAAAGAGCCCGTAAAGGTTGTGACCTTTGGCAAAAGTGGGGGCCATTGCAAGTAACAAAATTTCATTTTGCAGGTCAAGACAAAACTGTCGGCGTGCACTATTCACTGCAGTTCCCCGACATTCCACTATTCATCAATAGTACTGCCAAGTTACTATTCTTGAACAGTCTCAAGGACAAAATTTTCAAAAGTCGGACAGGACAAAGCGGTTGCCTTTTGACAATTGCAGCCCAACTTTCGACGCATGACAACTGGACATCATTACGCCTCGATTACTGAGCTCCATCCAGCTCTATATAAGACACACATTTCATTCAGACAAATAATCGAAAAAAGAATCGAGAATTCAGAAGATCAAAAAAGAAGAGCCAACTTGAGAGGTCAAACTCTCCTTAACAAATTCCCATCGACAAAACTCTCCTCTCTCCCCTTTAATTTTCTCCTTTACAAATCTCAGTACAAGTTCTACAAATTCGACAATATGTAAGCATATTACTATTACAAATTATCTGTAAGTTTTTCTTCAGTTTTCTTCTTTCGATTTGTATTTTCTTTTATGTACCCTGTGTTTTAAGTTTTATTAATAAAGTTTTCTCCTTTCAGTAGATATTTTCTTTTATGTACCCTGTGAAGCATTTGGCATCTCAAAAAATGAAGCTCCTTCTTTAAAAGCCAAACATCCTAAGAAAGCCATTCACAAAAGATTCAAAAGGCCAACAAAACCTCTGAACAATTCTCCTCCAACCTTCAATTCTAAGCAAACTTCTTCCAAAAAGAACGACGCTAAAAAGAAACCAGTTGTTTGTTACAAATGTTGCAAACCAGGGCAAAAAGCTTTCCATTGCAAAACAGAACAAAAGATCAATGAGTTATTTGCTGATAAGCCTGAACTTCAAAAGAAGCTCCTAGCTGTTTTAGCCCAAAACTCATCTGATAGTGACAAAGAAGTTGATTACTGTCAAAGCTCTAAGGAAGATGAATCAGATTATGATTCTTCTCCCATCAAGGTAATCAACGTCATCACAATTAGAAATCAGAAAGAATTCCTTATTGATCTAATCGGAAAGATTTATGACGAAGAGAAAAAAAAAGAGTATCTAAGCAACCATAAAGACTTGATTCTAGAAGAAGAAAAGAATGTCATTAAGTTTGACATTGAAACTCCAAGCCTAACAAAACTCTTCCAAAAATATCCAGCGCCAAATCCTTTCCAGCAACTCACTACAAAAGATATCTAGATTGAAGTCAATGAGCTAAAAGCTCAAGTTCGAGATCTTAAACACGAGATCATCAATCTCGAAGCTATTGATCTAGAACTCCATACAAAACTTTCCATCCTGGGAATACAGATTCCAAGTTCCTCTCATATTCCTGACAATTTTCCGAATATAGAAAACATCGTTGAGACTGTAATTTCTAAAGAACAATTTCTTCATATAATTTCTCATGTGACAATTCAAAAAAGGTATTCTACGGTCAAAATAGTATTCAATGATTTCTCTACAACTGTAGTAGCTCTTATTGACAGTGGAGCTCACTAGAACCTCATAAGTGAAGGAATTATTGTGAAAGAAAAAAAGAACAACTGTGCAGTGCCAATGGACAACATTTGAACACCAAGTATAAGCTGGACAAAGGTTACATTCAAAACAATGGTTACTGCTTCAAAAATACTTTTCTGATTGTACAAAATATTACCAATGACATTATCCTTGGTACTCCATTTTTAACAAAAATTTATCCGTTTCAGGTTAATGAATCAGGAGTTCATACCAAGATTCTTGGCAATCAAATCTCTTTCAATTTTCTTTCGACGGCTAAGCAACATAAAGTTTCGCCTTTACAAAATTCTTCGATTTACAAACAGGTCAATCTTTTATAATTAAAACAAAATCAAATTTCTTATTTAAATAATCCCCTATATAGAAGACTTTGGAAAAATCCTGAACCTTGGTCTGCTATACACACTGACATCAAACAAAAGGTCGAGTCTTTACCATGTCTAGGTATTCCTCATCCCTCTGCATTCATGATTGTTGAAACAGACACATCTGACATAGGTTATGGAGGAATTCTTCAACAAAGAATGCATGATAAAGAACAGTTAGTTCGTTATCATTCTAGCATTTGGCTTAGTACGTAACAAAATTATTCTACTATCAAAAGAGAAATTTTATACATCGTACTTTGAATTTCCAAATTTCAAGATGATAAAGATGTTTTGCAAAAGGATGTTAAGAATTTGGTTTCAAAACAAATCTTTGCCAGATGGTAAGCAACTTCGTCTTCTTTTGATTTCGACGTTGAATTCATCAAAGGAGAGAACAATTCCTTACCGCATTTCCTTACAAGAGAGTCTTTGCAAAGAAAGAGTGAGAAAACACCTTTAATGCAGGTCTTCTCAATGAGCAAGAAAGACAAAGGCAAAGGTATACAAATGAATGACGACTACAAAATTCTTCCCACGAAAAATTCATTTCAGTCCCTAGCCAATTTCCCACCTCTAGCATACAAAACTGTTGTCACAGAACCACCCACAAAACCTTCTCGAGGCAATTATTTTCTCCGATATACGGAACACCTTTTTCTAACCAGCTTCAAAGTTGCCCCTACAAGTCTCTTCATCAAAAGACTTAGTTCAACGAAGCTTTGGTGACTCACATCACCTTGGTGATCATCCCAAAAAAACTCGACAATTTTATGAACTCATTCTTACAGACACACAGTCAGCTGACATTACCCATACCACAGACGTCACAACCTTCCCTACATTTTATATTCAAAATGCATTATCAGGAATGTTTTGGGCTTCCAGCAATGGAAAGATCCTCCACAGGAAAGACAATTCTCTGTTCCTTTTCAACCAGCTACTTACAATTACCTGGATTACAAAATGGCCTAGCTAAGAGCCATTTTTCAACGACCAGAGATTCATTCTTGGTTCTTTAATTTCCATAACAAAGCTCCAAATACATTTCCAATTTTGTTTTATCATTGGTGGACAATGTTTGGTTGCACTCCCTCTGTCTTACTGAGTGAGGCTAAGGAAGGATGGGATTTCTGGACTGCAAACTCCCCCGCCTATGAAGCATTTACAGAAGAAGTACAATTCTTCAGAATCTTCAACATTGCCCGGGTATTCTGTTCGGAATACAGATATCAGAATTTTCGTCTTAATTCCTTTCCTCTATCTATTGTGCGAATCTACAAGTTCAGATGGTGGAATGAATACAAAACAAAACTCTCTGGCAAAGAAAATGTTGAATATTTTGGCAGAACAAAAACCAAAAAATTTACCCTCCAAAATATTCATTCATTTGACAAAAAGGACGTTGCCTGTGGTCCATCTACCCTAACAAAAATGGAAGTCTCTTCCTCCCTCTACAAAATCCAAATCCAAGGGACTAAGACAAAAAACAAAGAGATATTCTTGAAGTCCTCAAAGATGACTCAGCAACCAGACAGATCTTTTCACAAAAGCTCCTCGACAATGATGTCGCATATGAAAACTCAAGTTCAATAGAGTCTACTAAAAAACCGATAATTGAAGATCTTCAGGATTTACAAGATCCTTGCGATCTGTGACAAAAACAAAATTCTAAAGACAAAAGAAAGGAGACCGTAAAGGTTGTGACCTTTAGCAAAAGTAAGGGCCATTACAACTAACAAACTTCTATTTTGCAGGTTAAGACAAAACTATTGCCATGCACTATTCACTACAGTTCCCCGACATTCCACTATTCATCTACAGTACCGACAAGTTACTATTCATGAACAATCTCAAGGACAAAATTTTCAAAAGTTGGACAGGACAAAGCAGATACCTTTTTACAATTGCAGCCCAACTTTTGGCGCATGACAATTGGACACCATTACGCCACTATTATTGAGGTCCATCCAGCTCTATATAAGGTAGACATTTCATTCAGACAAATCATCGGAAAAAAAAACGCGACTTCAGAAGATCAAAAAACAAGAGCCAACATAAGAGCTCAAACTTTCCTCAACAAATTCCCATCCACAAAACTCTCCTCTCTCTTTAATGTTCTCCTTTACAAATCTCTGTACAAGTTCTACAAATTCGACAATAAGTAAGCATATTACTATTACAAATTATCTGTAAGTTTTTCATCAATTTTGTTCTTTCGGTTTGTATTTTTTATTATGTGCCCTGTGTTTTAAGTTTTCTTAATAAAGTTTTCTTCTTTCAGTGGATATTTTCTTTTATGTACCCTGTGAAGCATTTGGCATCACAAAAATTGAAGCTCCTTCTTCAAAAGCCAAATGTGCTAAGAAAGTCGTTCACAAAAGATTCAAACGGCCAAAAAAACCTCCAAACAATTCTACTCCAGCCTTCAATTCTAAGCCAACTTCTTCCAAAAAGAAAAGCGCCAAAAAGAAGCCAGTTGTTTGTTACAAATGTGGCAAACCAGGGCACAAAGCTTTTCATTGCAAAACAGAACAAAAGATCAATGAGTTTTTTGCCGATCAGCCAAAACATCAGAAGAAGCTCTTAGCCATTTTAGCCTAAAACTCATCTAATAGTGACAAAGAAGTTGATTACTATCAAGGCACTGAGAAAGATGAATCAGATTATGATTATTCTCCTACCAAAGTAATCAACGTCAACACCAATAGAAATAAGAAAGAATTCCTAATTGATCAAATCGGAAAGATTTATGATGAAGAGAAAAAAAATGAGTATCTAATCAACCATAATGACTTGATTCTTGCATAAGAAAAGAACATCATTAAGTTTGACATTTAAACTCTAAGCCTGACAAAACTCTTCCAAAAATATCCAGTGCCAAATCCTTTCCAGCAACTCAGTACAAAAGATATCCAGATTGAACTCAATGAGCTAAAAGCTCAAGTTCGAGATCTTACACACGAGATCATCAATCTTGAAGCTATTGATCTAGAACTCCATACAAAACTGCAGATTCCAAGTTCCTCTCATATTCCTGACAATTTTCCAAATATAGAAAACATCCCTAAGACTGCAATTTCTGAAGAACAATTTCTTCATACAATTTCTCATGTGACAATTCAAAAATGGTATCCTACGGTCAAAATAGTATTCAATGATTTCTCTACAAGTGTAGTAGCTCTTATTGACAGTGGAACTTTCTAGAACTGCACGCGTGAAGGAATTATTCCTACTAAGTATTGTGAAAGAAAAAAAGAACCATTGTGGAGTGCCAATGGAGAACATTTGAATACGAGGCATAAGCTGAACAAAGGTTACATTCAAAACAATGGTTGTTGCTTTAAAAATACTTTTCTGATTGTACAAAATATTACCCATGAGATTATCCTTGGTACTCCATTTTTAACACAAATTTATCCTTTTCAGGTCAATGAATCAGGAGTTCATACCAACATTCTTGGCAATCAAATCACTTTAAATTTTCTTTCGGCTGCTAAGCAACGTAAAGTTTCGCTCTTACAAAATTCTTCGATTTACAAACAGGTCAATCTTTTACTATTAAAACAAAATCAAATTTCTTTTTTAAATAATCCCCTCTATAGAAGACTTAGGAAAAATCCTGAACCTTGGTCTGCTATACACACTAACATTGTTAGACAAATCAAACAAAAGGTCGAGTCTTTACCACGTCTAGGTATTCCCCATCCCTCTGCATTCATGATTGTAGAAAGGGACACATCTGACATAGGTTATAGAGTAATCCTTAAAGAAAGAATGCATGATAAAGAATTGTTAGTTCGTTATCATTTTGGCATTTGGCTCAGTACGCAACAAAATTATTCTACTATCAAAACAGAAATTTTATCTGTCGTACTTTGCATTTCCAAATTTCAAGATGATCTTTTTAATAAAAAATTTGTTATGCTCATCGATTGCCAAATTGCAAAAGATCTTTTACAAAAGGATGTTAAAAATCTGGTTTCAAAACAAATCTTTGCCAGATGGCAAGCAATTTTATCTTCTTTTGATTTCGACATTAAGTTCATGAAAGGACATAACAATTCCTTACAGGATTTCCTTACAAGAGAGTTTTTTCAAGGAAAGGGTGACAAAACACCATTTATAGAGGTCTTCACAACGAGCAAGAAAGAAAAAGGCAAAGGTATACAAATGAATGACAACTACAAAATTGTTCCTACCAAAAATTCATTTCAGTCCCTAGCCAATTTTCCACCTCTACCATACAAAACTGTTGTCACTAAGCCACCCACAAAACCTTCTCGAGACAATTATTTTCCCTGATATACAGAACACCTTTTTGTTACCAGCTACAAAGCTTCCCCTACAAATCTCTTCATCAAAAGACTTGGTTCAACGAAGCTTTGGTGACTCACATCACCTTGGTGATCATCCTCAAAAAACTCGACAATTTTATGAACTCGTTCTTACAGACACCCAGTCAGCTGACATTACCCATACCACAGATGTCGCAACTCCGTCCTGTATTTTATATTCAAAATGCATTATCAAGAATGTTTTGGGCTTCCAACAATGGAAAGATCCTATACAAGAAAGACAATTTTCTGTTCCTTTTGAACTAGCTACTTACAATTACCTAGATTACAAAATGGCCCGGTTAAGAGCTTTTTTTAAAAAACCAAAGATTCATTCTTGGTTCTTTAATTTCCATAGCAAACCTCCAAATGCATTTCCAATTTGGTTTTATCATTGGTGGACAATGTTTGGTTGCACTCCCTCTGTCTTACCTAGTGAGGCTAAGGAAGGATAGGATTTCTGGACTGCAAACTGCCCCGCTTATGAAGCAGTTACAAAAGAAGTACAATTCTTCAGAATCTTCAACATTGCCTTGGTGTTATGTTGGAATGTAGACATCAGAATTTTCTTGTTAATTCATTTCCCCTATCTGTTGTGCGAATGTACAAGGTCAGATGGTGGAATGAATACAAAACAGCACTCTGTGGCAAAGAAAATGTTGAATATTTATGCAGAACAAAAACCAAAAAATTTACCCTCCAAAACATTCATTCATTTGACAAAAAGGACGTTGCTCGTGGTCCATCTATGCCAACAAAAAAGGAAGTCACTTCTTCCTCTACAGAATCCAAATCCAAGGGACTAACACAAAAACAAAGAGATAATCTCGAAGTTCTCAAAGATGACCCAGCAATCAGGCAGAGCTTTTTACGAAAGCTCCTTGATAATGATGTCAGAGATGACAATTCAAGCTCAGCAGAGTCTGCTACATAACCCAGAATTGAAGATCTTCAGGATTCACAAGATCCTTGCAATCTGTGACATAAACAAAATTTAAAAGACAAAAGAAAAGAGCCCGTAAAGGTTGTGACTTTTTGCAAAAGTAAGGGCCATTACAACTAAAAAAAATTTATTTTGCAGGTAAAGACAAAACTATCGGCAGGCACTATTCATTACAATTCCCCAACATTCCACTCTTCATCTACAGTACCGAATAGTTACTATTTAGGAACAGTCCCAAGGATAAAATTTTCAAAAGCGGCACAGGACAAAGTTGTTAGCTTTTGACATTTGCAACCCATCTTTCGGCGCATGACAACTGGACATTATTACGCCTTCATTATTGAGCTCCATCTAGCTCTATATAATGTAGACATTTCATTTAGACAAATCATCCCAAAAAGAATCGAGAATTCAGAAGATCAAAAAACAACTGCCAACTTGAGAGCTTAAACTCTCCTCATCAAATTCCCATCTACAAAACTCTCCTCTCTCCTCTTTAATTTTCTCCTTTACAAATCTCTATGCAAGTTCTACAAATTTGACAATTTGTGAGTTTATTACTATTACAAATTATTTTTATGTTTTTCTCTAGTTTTCTTCTTTCGATTTCTATTTTCTTTTATGTACCCTATGTTTTAAGTTTCCTTAATAAAGTTTTCTTCTTTCAATAGATATTTTCTTTTATATACCCTGTGAAGCATTTGGCATCACAAAAATTGAAGCTCCTTCTTCACAGGCCAAACGTGCTAAGAAAGTCGTTCACAAAAGATTCAAACGGCCAACAAAACCTCCAGAAAATTCTCCTCCAACCTTCAATTATAAGCCAACTTCTTCCAAAAAGAAGAACGCCAAAAAGAAGACAGTTGTTTGTTACAAATGTGGCAAACCAGGGCACACAGCTTTCCAATGCGAAACAGAACAAAAGATAAATGAGTTATTTGCTGATCAGCATGAACTTCAGAAAAAGCTCCTAGCTATTTTAGCCCAAAACCCAACTGATAGTGACAAAGGTGTTAATTACTATCAAAGCTCTGAGGATGATGAATCAGAGTATGATTCTTCTCCCATCAAAGTAATGAACGTCATCACCAATAGAAATCAGAAAGAATTCCTGATTGATCTAACCAAAAAGATTTCTGATGAGGAGACAAAAAAGGAGTATCTAAGCAAGCATAAAGACTCGTTTCTTAAAGAAGAAAAGAAAGTCACTAAGTTTGACCTTGAAACTCCAAGCCTAACAAAACTCTTCCAAAAATATGCAGTATCGAATCCTTTCCAGCAACTCACTGCAAAAGATATCCAAATTGAAGTCAATCTGCTAAAAGCTCAAGTTCGAGATCTTAGACACGAGGTCATCAATCTCAAAGCTACTGATCCAGAACTCCATACAAAATTTTCTATCCTGGAAACACAGATTCCAAGTTCCTCTCATATTCTTGACAATTTTTCAAATATATAAAACATCCCTGAGACTGCAATTTATGAAGAACAATTTCATCATACAATTTCTCATGTGACAATTCAAAATTGCCATTCTACGGTCAAAATAGTATTCAATGATTTCTCTACAAGTGTAGTAGCTCTTATTGACAGTGGAGTTGATCAGAACTGCATACGTGAAGGAATTATTCCTACTAAGTATTGTGAAAGAAAAAAAGAACAATTGTGCAGTGCCAACGGAGAACCTTTGAACACCAGGTATAAGCTGAACAGAGGTTACATTCAAAACAACAGTTATTGCTTCAAAAATATTTTTCTGATTATACAAAATATTACCCATGACATTATCCTTGGTACTCCGTTTTTAACGGAAGTATATCGTTTTTAGGTTAATGAATCAGGTGTTCATACCTAGATTCTTGGGAATCAAATCTCTCCCAATTTTCTTTCGGCTGTTATGCAACGCAAAGTTTCACTTTTACAAAATTCTTCGATTTACAAACAGGTCAATCTTTTACAATTAAAACAAAAGCAAATTTCTTATTTAAATAATCCCCTTTTATAGAAGACTTAGGAAAAATCCTGAACCTTGGTCTGCTATACACAATGACATTGTTAGACCAATCAAACAAAAGGTCGAGCCTTTGCCGTGTCTTGGTGTTCCCCATCCCTCTGCATTAATGATTGTAGAAATAGACGCATCTGACATAGGTTATGAAGGAATCCTTAAACAAAGAATGGATGACAAAGAACAATTAGTTCATTATCATTCTTGCATTTGGCTCAGTACGCAACAAAATTATTCTACTATCAAAAGAGAAATTTTATCTATTGTACTCTACATATCCAAATTTCAAGATGATCTTTTTAACAAAAAATTTCTTCTGCTCATCGATTGCAAATTTGCAAAAGGTGTTTTACAAAAGGATGTGAAGAAACTTGTTTGAAAAAAAATCTTTCCTAGATGGCAAGCAATTTTATATTCTTTTGATTTTCACATTGAATTCATCAAAGTGGAGAACAATTCCTTACCGAATTTCCTTATAAGAGAGTTTTTGCAAGGAAAGGGTGACAAAACACCTTTTATGCAGGTCTTCACAATGAGCAAGAAAGACAAAGGCAAAGGTATACAAATGAAAGACGACTACAAAATTGTTCCTACAAAAAATTGATTTAAGTCCCTAGCCAATTTTCCACCTCTACCATGCAAAACTGTTGTCACAAAACCTTCTCGAGACAATTATTTTCTCCGATATACAGAACACCTTTTTCTTACCAACTACAAAGCAGCACCAACAAATCTCTTCATCAAAAGACTTGGTTCAACGAAGCTTTGGTGACTCACATCACCTTGGTGATCATCCTCAAAAAACTCAAGAATTTTATGAGCTCATTTTTACAGACACTCAGTCAGCTGACATTACCCAGACCACAGATGTCACAACTCCATCTTGCATTTTATATTCAAAATGCATTATCAAGAATGTTTTGGGCTTCCAATAATGGAACGATCATCTACAAGAAAGACAATTCTCTGTTAATTTTGAACCAGGTACTTACAATTGCCCAGATTACAAAATGGCTCGGTTAAGAGCATTTTTTCACAAACCAGAGATTCATTCTTGGTTCGTTAATTTCCATGACAATGCTCCAAATACATTTCCAATTTGGTTTTATCATTAGTGGACAATGTTTGGTTGCACTCCCTCTGTCTTACCTAGTGAGGCTAAGGAAGGATGGTTATTCTATTCGGAATACAAATATCAGAATTTTTTTCTTAATTCATTTCCCCTATCTGTTGTGCGAATCTACAAGGTCAGATGGTGGAATTAATACAAAACAAAACTCTGTGGCAAAGAAAATGTTGAATATTTCTACAAAACAAAAATCAAAAAATTTACCCTCCAAAACATTCATTCATTTGACAAAAAGGACATTGCCCATGGTCCATCTACCCCAACAAAAATGGAAGTCTTCCTCTACAAGATCCAAATCCAAGGGACTAACACAAAAACAAAGAGATATTCTTGAAGTCCTCAAAGATGACCTAGCAGTCAGGCAGATTTTTTACAAAAGCTCCTGGACAATGATGACACAGATGACAATTCAAGTTCAGCAGAGTCTGCTACATAACCCAGAATTGAAGATCTTCAGGATTCACAAGATCCTTACGATCTGTGACAAAAACAAAATTCAAAAGGTAAAAGAAAAGAGCCCGCAACTATCGTGACCTTCGGCAAAAGTAACGGCCATTACAACTAACAAAATTTTATTTTGTAGGTGAAGACAAAACTATCGACAGGCACTATTCATTATAGTTCCCTGACATTCCACTATTCATCTACAGTAACGACAAGTTATTGTTCATGAACATTCCCAAGGACAAAATATTCACAAGTTGCATAGGACAACGCGATTACCTTTTGACATTTGCAGCCCAACTTTCGGCGCTTGACAACTGGACATTATTACGCCTCCATTGTTGAGCTCCATCTAGCTCTATATAACGCAAACATTTCATTCAGACAAATCATCGAAAAAAGAATTGAGAATTCAGAAGATAAAAAAATAAGAGCCAACTTGAGAGCTCAAACTCTTCTCAACAAATTCCCATCTACAAAACTCTCCTCTCTCCTCTTTAGTTTTCTCCTTTACAACTCTTTGTGCAAGTTCTATAAATTCGACAATTTTTAAGTTTATTACTATTACAAATTTTCTGTAAGTTTCTCCTCACTTTTCATTTTTCAATTACTATTTTCTTTTATGTACCCTGTGTTTTATGTTTTCTTAATAAAGTTTTCTTCTTTTAGTAGATATTTTCTTTTATGTACCATGTGAAGCATTTAGCATCACAAAAATTGAAGCTCCTTTTTCAAAAAGCCAAGCGCGTTAGGAAAGCCATTCACAAAAGATTCAAAATGCCAACAAAACCTCCAAACAATTCTCCTTCAGCCTTCAATTCTAAGCCACTTCTTCCCAAAAGAAGAACGCCAAAAAGAAGCCAGTTGTTTGTTACAAATGTGGCAAACCAGGGCACAAAGCTTTCCAATGCAAAACAGAACAAAAGATCAACGAGTTATTTGCTGATCAGCCTAAACTTCGGAAAAAGCTCCTACCTATTTTGGCCCATAATTCATCTGATAGTGACAAAGAAGTTGATTACTATCAAAGCTCTAAGGAAGATGAATCAGAGTATGATTCTTCTCCCATCAAAGTAATCAATGTCATCACCAATGGAAATCAGAAAGAATTCCTGATTGATATAACCGGGAAGATTTCTCATGAAAAGACAAAAAAGGAGTATCTACGGAAGCATAAACAGTTGATTCTTGAAGAAGAAAAGAGAGTCATTAAGTTTGACATTGAAACTCCAAGCCTTACAAAACTCTTCCAAATATATCAAGTACCAAATCCTTTCCAGCAACTCACTACAAAAGATATCTAGATTGAAGTCAATGTGCTAAAAGCCAAAGTTCAAGATCTCAGACACGACATCATCAATCTCAAAGCTACTGATCTAGAACTCCACACAAAATTTTCCATCCTCGAACCACATATTCCAAGTTCCTCTCATATTCCTGACAATTTTCTAAATATAGAAAACATCCCTATGCGTGCAATTTCTAAAGAGCAATTTCTTCGTATAATTTCTCATGTGACAATTCAAAAATGGTATTCTACGGTCAAAATAGTATTCAATGATTTCTCTACCAGTGCAGTAGCTCCTGTTGATAGTGGAGCTGATCAGAACTGCATATGTGAAGGAATTATTCCTACTAAGTATTGTGAAAGAAAAAAAGAACAATTGTGCCGTGCAAGTGGAGAACCTTTGAACATTAGGTATAAGCTGAACGAAGGTTACATTCAAAACAATGGTTATTGCTTCAAAAATATTTTTCTGTTTGCACAAAATATTACCCATGACATTATCCTTGGTACCCCATTTTCAACAGAAATTTATCCTTTTCAGGTTAATGAATCAGGTGTTCATACCAAGATTCTTGGCAATCAAATCTCTTCCAATTTTCTTTCGGCTACTAAGCAACACAAAGTTTCTCTTTTATAAAATTCTTTGATTTACAAACAAGTCAATCTTTTACAATTAAAACAAAACCGAATTTCTTGTTTAAATAATCCCCCGTATAGAAGACTTATGAAAAATCCTTAACCTTGGTCTGCTATACACACTAACATTGTTAGATAAATCAAACAAAAGGTCGAATCTTTGCCATGTCTAGGTATTCCTCATCCCTCTGCATTCATGATTGTAGAAACAGACGCATCTGACATATGTTATGGAGGAATCCTTAAACAAAGAATGCATGAGAAAGAACAGTTAGTTCGTTATCATTTTGGCATTTGGCTCAGTATGCAACAAAATTATTCTACTATCAAAAGAGAAATTTTATCTATCGTACTTTGCATTTCAAAATTTCAAGATGATCTTTTTAACAAAAAATTTCTTCTACTCATTGATTGCAAATTTACAAAAGATGTTTTACAAAAGGATGTTAAGAATCTAGTTTCAAAACAAATCTTTGCCAAACGGTAAGCAATTTTATCTTCTTTTGATTTTGACATTGAATTCATCA
>JACYFF010022207.1:0-20446 GCA_017589665.1 Selenicereus undatus | reverse complement strand
ACGGTAAGCAATTTTATCTTCTTTTGATTTTGACATTGAATTCATCAAAGGAGAGAACAATTCCTTACCGGATTTCCTTACAAGAGAGTTTTTGCAAGGAAAAGGTGACAAAACACCTTTTATGTAGGTCTTCACAATGAGCAAGAAGACAAAGGCAAAGGTATACAATTGAATGACGACTACAAAATTGTTCCTACAAAAAACTCATTTAAGTCCCTGGCCAATTTTCCACCTCTGCTATACAAAACTGTTGTCACAAAAACACACACAAAACCTTGTCGAGACAATTATTTTTGTCCGATATACAGAACACCTTTTTCTTACCAGCTGCAAAGCTGCCCCTACAAACCTCTTCATCAAAACACTTGGTTCAACGAAGCTTTGGTGACTCACATCACCTTGGTGATCGTCCTCCAAAAACTCGACAATTTTGTGAACTCATTCTTACAGACACCCAGTCAGCTGACATTGCCCATACCACACCTGTCGCTACTCGCTCCTATAATTTATATTGAAAATGCAATATGAAGAATGTTTTGGGCTTCCGGCAATGGAAAGATCCTCTACAAGAAAGACAATTCTCTGTTTCTTTTGAACCAGCTACTTACAATTACCTGGATTATAAAACGGCCTAGTTAAGAGCATTTTTTCATAGACCAGAGATTCATTCTTGGTTCTTTAATTTCCATGACAAAGCTCCAAATACATTTCCAATTTGGTTTTATCATTAATGGACAATGTTTGGTTGCACTCCCTCTGTCTTACCTAGTGACGCTAAGGAAGGATGGCATTTCTGGACTGCAAACTCCCCCCCCCTATGGAGCATCTACAAAAGAAGTATAATTCTTCAGAATCTTGAACTTTGCCTGGATATTCTGCTGGGAATACAGATATCAGAATTTTCTTCTTAATTCTTTCCCCCTATCTGCTGTGCGAATCTATAAGGTAAGATGGTGGAATGAATAAAAAACAAAACTCTGTGGCAAAGAAAGTGTTAAATATTTATGCAGAAAAAAAACCAAAAAATATACCCTCCAAAACATTCATTCATTTGACAGAAAGGATGTTGCCCGTGGTCCATCTACGCCAACAAAAATGGAAGTCTCTTCTTCCTCTACAAAATCCAAAACCAAGGGACTAACACAAAAACAAAGAGATATTCTCGAAGTCCTCAAAGATGGCACATCAATCAGACAGATCTTTTTACAAAAGCTCCTTGACAATGATGTCACATATGACAATTCAAGTTCAGCTGAGTCTGCCACAAAACCCAGAATTGAAGATCTTCAGGATTCACCAGCTCCTTACGATCTATGACAAAAACAAAATTCAAAAGGTAAAAGAAAAGAGCCCGGAAAGATCATGACCTTTGGGAAAAGTAAGGGCCATTAAAATAACAAAATTTTATTTTGCAGGTTAAGACAAAACTATCGGCAGACACTATTCATTACAGTTCACCGATATTCCACTATTCATCTACAGTACCGACAAGTTACTATTCATGAATAGTCTCAAGGACAAAAGTTTCTTATTGTTAGGAAACAATCCCCTATATAGAAGAGTTAGGAAAAATCCTGAACCTTGGTGTGCCATACACACTGATATTGTTAGGCAAATCAAACAAAAGGTCGAGTCTTTCCCATGTCTAGGTATTCCCCATCCCTGTACATTCATAATTGTAGAAACAGACGCATCTGACATAGGTTATGGAGGAATCCTTAAACAAAGAATGCGTGGTAAAAAATAGTTAGTTCATTATCATTCTGGCATTTGGCTCACGACGCAACAAAATTATTCTACTATCAAAAGAGAAATTTTATCTGTCGTACTTTGCATTTCAAAATTTCAAGATGATCCTTTTAACAAATTTTTTTTTATGCTCATCGATTGAAAATTTGCAAAAGATGTTTTATGAAAGGATGTTAAAAATCTGGTTTCAAAACAAATCTTTGTCAGACAGTAAGCCATTTTATCTTCTTTTGATTTTGACATTGAATTCAATGAAGGAGAGAACAATTCCTTACCGGATTTCCTTACAAGAGAGTTTTTGCAAAGACATGGTGACAAAAGACCTTTTATGGAGGTCTTCACAATGAGAAAAAAAGACAAAGGCAAAGGTATACAAATGAATGACGACTAGAAAATTGTTCCTACAAAAAATTCCTTTAAGTCCCTAGCCAATTTTCCACCTTTACCATACAAAACTGTTGTCACAAAACCACCCACAAAACCTTCTCGAGACAATTATTTTACCCGATATACAGAACACCTTTTTCTTACCAGCTACAAAGCTGCCCCTACAAACCTCTTCATCAAAAGACTTGGTTCAACGAAGCTTTGGTGACTCACATCACTTTGTTGATCATGCTAAAAAACTCGACAATTTTATGAACTCATTCTTACAAACACACAGTCAGCTGACATTACCCATACCACAACTGTCGCAACTCCCTCCCACATTTTATATTCAAAATGCATTATCAACAATGTTTTGGGCTTCCAGCAATGGAAAGATCCTCTACAAGAAAGACATTTCTCTTTTTCTTTTGAACAAGCTACTTACAATTACCTAGATTACAAAATGGCCAGCTTAAGAGCATTTTTTCACAGACCAGAGATTCATTCTTAGTTCTTTAATTTCCTTGACAAAGCTCCAAATACATTTCCAATTTGATTTTATAATTAGTGGACAATGTGTCGTTGCACTCCCTCTATTGTACCTAGTGAGGCTAAGGAAGGATGGGATTTCTGGACTGCAAACTCCCCCGCCTATGGAGCATTTACAAAAGAAGTATAATTCTTCAGAATCTTCAACATTGCCTCGATATTCAGCTGGGAATACAAATATCAGAATTTTCTTCTTAATTCATTTCCCCTATCTGTTGTGCGAATCTACAAGGTCAGATTGTGGAATTAATACAAAACAAAACTCTATGGCAAAGAAAATGTTGAATATTTCTACAAAACAAAAATCAAAAAATTTACCCTCCAAAACATTCATTAATTTGACAAAAAGGACATTGCCCGTGGTCCATCTACCCCAACAAAAATGGTAGTCTCTTCTTCCTCTACAAAATCCAAATCGAAGGGACTAACACAAAAACAAAGAGATATTCTCGAATCCTCAAAGATGACCTGGCAATCAGACAAATCTTTGTACAAAAGCTCCTTAACAATGATGTCACACATGACAATTCAAGTTCAGCAGAGTCTTCTACAAAACCCAGAATTGAAGATCTTCAGGAATCACAAGATCCTTACGATTTGTAACAAAAACAAAATTCAAAAGGTAAAATAAAAGAGCCTGCAAAGGTCATGACCTTTGGCAAAAGTAAGGGTCGTTGCAGTTAACAAAATTTTATTTTGCAGGTTAAGATAAAACTATCAGCAGGCACTTTTCATTGCAGTTCCACGACATTTCACTATTCATCTACAGCACTGACACGTTACTATTCATGAACAGCCCCTATGACAAAATTTTCAAAAGTTGCATAGTACAAAGCGGTTACCTTTTGACAGTTGCAGCCCAACTTTCGGCGCATGACAACTGGACATTGTTAAATCTCCATTATTGAGCTCCATCCAGCTCTATATAAAACAGGCATTTCATTCAGACAAATCATCGAAAAAAGAATCGAGAATTCAAAAGATAAAAAAACAAGAGCCAACTTGAGTGCTCAAACTCTCCTCAACAAATTCCCATCTACAAAACTCTCCTCTCTCCTCTTTAATTTTCTTCTTTACAAATCTCTATGTAAGTTTTACAAATTGAACAATTTGTTCTACAAGTTCTTCAGTTTTCTTCTTTCAGTTTCTATTTTCTTTTATGTACTCTGTGTTTTAAGTTTTCTTAGTAAAGTTTTCTTCTTTCAGTAGATATTTTCTTTTATGTACCTTGTGATGCATTCGGCATCACCAAAATTGAAGCTCCTTCTTCACAAGCCAAACGTGCTAAGAAAGCCGTTCACAAAAGATTCAAAAGGCCAACAAAACCTCCAAACAATTCTCCTCCAGCCTTTAATTCTAAGCCAGCTTCTTCCAAAAAGAAGAACGACAAAAAGAAGCCAGTTGTTTGTTCCAAATGTGGCAAACCAGGGCGCAAAGCTTTCCAATGTGAAACAGAACAAAAGATCAACGAGTTATTTGCTTATCAGCATGAACTTCGGAAGAAGCTCCTAGCTATTTTAGCCCAAAATTCCTCTGATAGTGACAATGAAGTTGATTACTATCAAAGCTCTAACGAAGATGAATCAGAGTATGATTCTTCTCCCATCAAAGTAGTCAACGTCATCAACAATAGAAATAATAAAGAATTCCTGATTGATCTAACTAGAAAGATTTCTCATGAAGAGACAAAAAAGGAGTATCTAGGGAAGAAAAAAGACTAGATTCTTGAGGAAGAAAAGAAAGTCATTAATTTTGACATTGAAACTCCAAGCCTGACAAAACTCTTCCAAAAATATCAAGTACCAAATCCTTTCCAGCAACTCACTACAAAAGATATCCAGATTGAAGTCAATGTGCTAAAAGCTTAAGTTCGAGATCTTAGAGACGAGATCATCAATCTCAAAGCTACTGATCTAGAAAGCCATACAAAATTTTCCATCCTAGAAACATAGATTCCAAGTTCCTCTTATATTCCTGACAATTTTTCAAATATAGAAAACATCCCTACGACTGCAATTTCTGAAGAACAATTTGTTCATACAATTTCTCATGTGACAATTCAAAAATGGTATTCTACAGTCAAAATACTATTCAATGATTTCTCTACAAGTGCAGTACCTCTTATTGACAGTGGAGCTGATCAGAACTGCATATGTGAAGCAATTATTCCTACTAAGTATTGTGAAAGAAAAAAAGAACAATTGTGGAGTGCCAATGGAGAACCTTTGAACAACAGCTATAAGCTGAACAAAGGTTACATTTAAAACAATGGTTATTGCTGCAAAATTATTTTTCTGATTGCACAAAATATTGCCCATGACATTATCCTTGGTACTCCATTTTTAACACAAATTTATCCTTTTTAGGTCAATGAATAAGGCCTTTATACCAAGATTCTTGGCAATCAAATCTCTTCCAATTTTCTTTCGGCAGTTAAGCAATGCAAAGTTTCACTTTTATTAAATTCTTTGATTTACAAACAGGTCAATCTGCTACAATTAAAACAAAATCAAATTTCTTATTTAAATAATCCTCTGCATAGAAGAGTTAGGAAAAATCCTAAACCTTTGTCTGTTGTACACACTTACATTGTTAGACAAATCAAACAAAAGGTCGAGTCTTTGCGATGTCTAGGTATTCCCCATCCCTCTGCGTTCATGATTGTAGAAACAGACGCATCTGACATAGGTAATGGAGGAATCCTTAAACAAAGAATGCATGATAAGGAATATTTAGTTCGTTATCATTCTGGCATTTGGCTCAGTACGCAACAAAATTATTCTACTATCAAAAGAGAAATTTTATCTGTCGTACTTTGCATTTCAAAACTTCAAGATGATCTTTTTAACAAAAAATTTCTTCTGCTCATCGATTGAAAATTTGCAAAAGATGCGTTACAAAAGGATGTTAAGAATCTGGTTTGAAAACAAATCTTTGCCAGACGGTAAGCAATTTTATCTTCTTTTGATTTCGACTTTGAATTCGTCAAAGGAGAGAACAATTCCTTACTGGATTTCCTTACAAGAGAGTTTTGCAAAGAAATGGTGACAAATCACCTTTTATACAGGTCTTCACAATGAGCAAGAAAGACAAAGGCAAAGGTATACAAATGAATCACGACTACAAATTGTTCCTACAAAAAATTCATTTCAGTCCCTAGCCAATTTTCCACCTCTACCATACAACACTGTTATCACAAAACCACCCACAAAACCTTCTTCAGACAATTATTTTCTCTGATACACAGAACACCTTTTTCTTACGAGCTACAAAGCTGCCCCTAAAAACCTCTTCATCAAAAGACTTGGTTGAACGAAGCTTTGGTGACTCACATCACCTTGGTGATCATCCTCACAAAACTCGACAATTTTATGAATTCATTCTTACAGACACGCAGTCAGCTGACATTACCCATACCACAGCTGTCGCAACTCCCTCCTACATTTTATATTCAAAATCCATTATCGTGATGTTTTGGGCTTCCAGCAATCGAAAGATCCTCTACAAGAAAGAAAATTCTCTGCTTCTTTTGAACCAACTACTTACAATTGCCTGAATTACAAAATGCCCTGGTTAAGTGCATTTTTTCACAGACCAGAGATTCATTCTTAGTTCTTTAATTTCCATGACAGAGCTCCAAATGCATTTCCGATTTGGTTTTATAATTAGTGGACAATTTTTGGTTGCACTCCCTTTATCTTACCTAGTGACACTAAGGAAGGATGGGATTTCTGAACTGCAAACTCCCCCGCCTATAGAGCATTTACAAAAGAAGTATAATTCTTCAGAATCTTCAACATTGCCTAGATATTCTGTTGGGAACACAGATATCATAATTTTCTTCTTAATTCATTTCACCTATCTGTTGTGCAAATCTACAAGGTCAGACGGTGGAATCAATACAAAACGAAACTCTGCGGCAAAGAAAATGTTGAATATTTCTGCAGAACAAAAACCAAAAAATTTACCCTCCAAAACATTCATTCATTTGACAAAAAGGACGTTGCTCGTGGTCCATCTACCCCAACAAAAATGGAAGTGCCTTCTTCTTCTACAAAATCCAAATCCAAGGGGCTAACACAAAAACAAAGAGATATTGTTGAAGTCCTCAAAGATGACCCAGCAATCAGACAGATCTTTTTACAAAACCTCCTTGACAATGATGTCACAGATGACAATTCAAGTTCAGCAGTGTCTGCTACAAAACCTTGAATTGAAGAACTTCAGGATTCACAAGATCCTTACGATCTCTGACAAAAACAAAATCCAAAAGGTAAAAGAAAAGAGCCCGCAAAGGTCATGACCTTTGGCAAAAGTAAGGGCCATTGGAGTTAACAAAATTTTATTTTGCAGGTCAAGACAAAACTATCGTGTAACAGCCGAAATTTCAACCCCTCCGTTCAGCCGATGTATGCCGTTATAAATTCTGCCTGAGTGTCGATTTTATTGAAATGAATATTATTATTCTCATTGTTATTAGCTTTTTGGGTATTAAAGATTTTTATTGGAAACCTCATTGAGCAGATTCCCGAATACGACTAGAAAGTCGAACTTTGGGAATGAACCTGCAATTTATTGAATCGAACCTTAATATAATCAAAAGGTGAATAAATCGAACGATGATTATATTAATGGTTATGGTTTAAGTTTATAAAGGTCGGAAAATTATTGAATTTATGGTATAAGTGGGTTGGTGTTTTATTTAGTAGACCAAAAAAAAAAAGGTTTTAAGGGGTCGAAGCCCTTTTGTTTTCGAAAAAAAAAGGAAAACGGAAAAAGGAAAAAAAAGAGAAGAGGAGGAGGAGGCTCGGGGAAGCAGCGCGAAAAAGGGGGGGGTCTTCGACCTCCTTGGCCGTGACACACACACACGCCGGAAAAGGGGGAGGGAGGTGCCGGTGGGGTCGCCGGCGACCGGCGACGCACGCCCAGCCGTCCCCCACCCCGGTCGTGACCCAAACCCGAGCCACAGAGAGAGAGAAAGACCGCAAGCGAGAGAGTGATCGAACGGGAAGGCTGGAGCACCGGAGGTCCGGCCAGACGCTAACTAGGGCTCAGGTCGGCGGCGAGGTGCCGATGGGCTCGAGTCCGGTGACCAGCAAGGCCCTGTGCGAACCAAGGGCTCGAGAGCTAGGGTTTCGGGCTTCGGGGATTCGAATTCTACCACAAAATCGAACCCTAAAACGGGTCCTTTAGCTTGGATTCGAGGTGAGTTTCCTCATCCTCCTATTTATGGTTAAATTGTTAATTTCGATTAAGCTTATTCAATAGTTATTGATTATAGTTCGTTCAGGTTGAATTCAATAGTTATTGTCTATAATTCGTTCAGGTTGAATTCGAATCAACTATCAGTAATATGAAGAAGTTGTAGTGTGAATTGAATGACACCATGTATATATATTTTTTAGTTGTACTAAATTAAAGTTTATCGTTTGGCAAGTGAATAAGGGCCATTTGAGGCGTTCATTTATTGTTTCGAAGTTACATTTCAAGTCTAATTAAGCCATTTAAGCATAATACGATCCTAAACGTTCAGTTATTACTTCGAAGTCAGGAATCGAATTTACTTAAGCCACTTAAGCATATTACGATTCTAGGCATTCATTTATCATATTATCATATTCGAACCTAAACAGACATACGTGGATTCTAAGCATTTATAATTCACTTCGGAGTTAATAAACGGTTACGAATTAACTAAACATACATTCGGTGCTTCTAATCACTTATAGTTCACTTTGAAGTTAGTCTTCAGGCATGATTTAACTGAATAGGTTCGAATCAAAGCTAAACATGCATAATATCATTTGTCAATTATACGAAATTTATTGCATATGTCAAGTTTATCGAGTATATACAGTTATCGATTATATATACAGTTATCGATTACTGATTGAATATATAATGTTCATCGCCGGTTTATAACGTTAAGGTCATTGACTAAGCATTTTATCGATTATATAACGTTCGTTGTTAAGGTCATTGATTGTGCAAATTCAATATAATGTATGAACATTATTGATTATATAGAGTTCATTGATTATGCATTTTATCGATTGATGTAATGTTCATCATTATGGATTATATAACGTTCATTAACTATGCATTTTATCGATCATATATAATGTTCATCTCTTATTAAATATATAACGTTTATTGATTATGCATATTTATTGAATTATGTATATAGTGTTCATCGATTATGTAAGTTTATCGACTATATAACGCTCACTGATTATGCATGATTATCGATTGCATGAAAATCTCAATGATACGTAGTTCTTGGTTTCGTGAAGTCTATAGACATTTTAGGTTGATGATATGAAGTCCCCTAATTATATAATAGATCTTGATCCATAAGTTGAATTCATGGATTATATGATAGACATTTTAGGTAGAGAATAGTTCTACTTTAAATTGGAGCAGAAGTGAGGCCACATCGGTCACTTCAAGCTATTAACAAACAATGTACAGTACAGGAGAGAGATTTTCCGAAATCAGGGACGTACATTGCCTACGTTCTTCAAAAACTCTATATTCTTCAAAAACTCACAGCATTCTCAGCAATAAAAAATTAAAACAAGATTCATTTAATGAACCAGGTTCTCAATGTTTTGTCACATAAACAAGTGGCCCCGCCAATTATCATCAGGGCTTATGCCCATCAGTTATCAAGGCTTATGCCGATCAGTACACCCGCGCGCGGCGTCAGGGCTTATGTCCATCAGTTATCAAGGCTTATGCCGACCAGTATACCCGTGCGCGGTGTCAACTCAGGCTTCTCGATCGGCCTGGGGGGTGTGAGCACCTAAAGTATGATCGTTTCAAGATGTACATCGACCAAGGGGTTCACTTCAGTAAGAATCAACAAATCAATTTTACTTATTCATTCTCTCTCTCCTGTTTGCAAAACAAAATATTTTGAAAATGGGCGCCCAACCATTTAACCTTCAAGTCTGTTTTACTGCATAGGGATGTACGTCTGACTTTCGGCCCATACTTCGAGACATGTTAGGTAGAAAATAGGCAATTGTAACCAACTGTTAATGTCCGTACCTAAAATAGCTTCATGTCTAGTTGATAGACATTAGTTTATCGATCGACATTACATAGACATTAGTTTATTGATCAACAGTTATAAGTCTATTGCCTCTATATGTTTATCGATCGTATACACCGTATCCATTATATAGCTTATCGACTGCATAGTTCATCGTATCGTATCCATGAATTATGTGAAGGGCATTGAGTCTATTCATATCGTATGGTGATTACATGACGTTTGTCAATTGTATATTATAGTCAAGGTCCATAAATGCTTTATTACATGATCGCTAAGTGCTCCTAATTGTTTATCAGTCGCCTATTTGTATCTTTAGCTTAACCAACCCAGTACCTTCCTAGAGGTTTGCATGTAACTTCAACTTATATGTTTCAAGACTCATTATTTGGCAGAAAATTCAAAAATCAATATTTCATTTCTTTGCTAGAGGGCAGAGACAAAGCTCAGTATTTCACTTCTCTGCCAGTAGGCAGAGCATACAAAGCTCAGTATTTCATTTCTCTGCTAGAAGGCAGAGACAAAGCTCAGTTTTTCTTTTCTCTTCCCCATAAGGAGAGGATTCAAAGTTTATTGTTTCATAGTTTGCCAATAGGCATGAGTTGAAGTTACATGTTTCATAGCTCAGTTAATATGCAGTAGAGTCACGAGAAACATGGTCAATTGAATAAACAAGCATGTAAAGTTCAGAGGTCAGTATATTCATTTTATTGCTCTTACTACTTGATACTGAAGAAGGTTATTGAATAATTGAATTGAAAACCTGAAAAGGTGATTAATTGTTTATATCTTGTTTAGAAAATGATGTTATAGATCCAATTTATGACACAAGTTCAGAAAGAAGAGGAGATAATAGTATTCATAGATCATGTCCACTACTTACATTAACATATGATATTGCTTTATTAAGTTTACGAGGTCATACGAGTGGCTTTTGATGCAAATGCTATTTCTCTTGCCTTGTGATTGGACACTATGCTATGGGTGAATTCTTCAAAGGAAAGGAATTACGAACGACGGTTGTAAGTTATTATTGCATCGTAGTTATTGTTTTAGGAGATGGGGTTATCTACTGAGCGATAATTGCTCACTCCCTTCTATTTTGTTCCCTTCCCAGGTTTTTTTTTGAAATAGCAGGAAAGGGTCGGCCCAAGTAAGCCAAAAGGGAGTCACCGCTGTCTAGAAGTGAAATGATGGGCTCGTACGTGAACTGCAATGTGTTTTGTGGTGTGTGATTGTAAATTGAATTCTTGTGTGCTTGGTTGCATATCATTTAGAGTCGCTCTGTATGGCCATATGAGCCACCATCTAAGTTGTCAGGGTTGTATTTGTCGCTGTTTATTTGGTTAACATTAAAATGCTTTGGTTATAATGCTCCGGGTGGGTGGCCCGTAGAGCTGTGAACTCCGGTGGGTGGCCGTTGAGTTAGTTTATTGTTATTTTCAGTGCAAGGAAGTATTTGTAGGGCTGTAAGCCTGGGGAAATGGTCAATTTTTAGGGGAAACTCTGTCCGTTTTGCCTCAGGATTTAAGAACAAAATAGTAAAACTCCTAGCTTTAGGGTTGGGGGCCCTACAATTTGAGCCCCCATAAAGTTCACTAAATCAAGTAGCTGTGTTCCATCATGGAACAGCGGTAATGCCTCCAATCAAATTAGAAGTCTTCCGTTGCTAAATTATAATAATAAGTGGTTATGTTAGAATAATCAGATATTAGCAATTGGGGGCGTTATATATCGGCAGGCACTATTCATTACAGTTCCCTGACATTTCACTATTCATCTACAGTACCACCCGAGTTACTATTCATGAACAGTCCCTACGACAAAATTTTCAAAAGTTGCACAGGACAAAGCAGTTACCTTTCGACAATTGTAGCCCAACTTTCGGCGCCTGACAACTGGACATTGTTACGCCTCCATTATTGAGCTCCATCCAGCTCTATATAACGCATGCATTTCATTCAGACAAATCATCGAAAAAAGAATCGAGAATTCAGAAGATAAAAAAACGAGAGCCAACTTGAGAGCTCAAACTCTCCTCAACAAATTCCCATCTACAAAACTCTCCTCTCTCCTCTTTAATTTTCTGCTTTACAAATCTCTGTGCAAGTTCTACAAATTTGACAATTTGTAATTTCATTACCATTACAAATTATCTGTAAGTTTTTCTTCAGTTTTCTTCTTTCAGTTTCTATTTTCTTTTATGTACCTTGTGTTTTAAGTTTTCTTAATGAAGTTTTTTTTCTTTCAGTAGATATTTTCTTTTATGTACCCTGTGAAGGTTTTGGCATCACAAAAATTAAAGCTCCTTCTTCACAAGCCAAACGTGCTAAGAAAGTCGTTCACAAAAGATTCAAAAGCCCAACAAAACCTCGAAACAATTCTCCTCCAGCCTTTAATTCTAAGCCAAATTTTTCCAAAAAGAAGAACGCAAAAAAGAAGCCAGTTGTTTGTTACAAATGTGGCAAACCAGGGCACAAAGCTTTCCAATGCGAAACAGAACAAAAGATCAACGAGTTATTTGCTGATCAGCGTGAACTTCGGAAGAAGCTCCTAGCTATTTCAGCCCAAAATTCATCTGATAGTGACAAAGAAGTTGATCACTATCAAAGCTCTGAGGAAGATGAATTAGAGTATCATTCTTCTCCCATCAAAGTAGTCAACCTCATCACCAATAGAAATCATAAAGAATTCCTGATTGATCTAACCGGAAAGATTTCTCATGAAGAGACAAAAAAGGAGTATCTAGGGAAGCATAAACACTTGATTCTTGAAGAAGAAAAGAAAGTCATTAAGTTTGACATTGAAACTCTAAGCCTGACAAAACTCTTCCAAAAATATCAAGTACCAAATCCTTTCCAGCAACTCACTACAAAAGATATCCAGATTGAAGTCAATGTGGTAAAAGCTCAAGTTCAAGATCTTAGAGACAAGATCATCAATCTCAAAGCTACTGATCTAGAACTGCATACAAAATTTTCCATCCTGGAAATATAGATTCCAAGTTCCTCTTATATTCCTGATAATTTTTCAAATATAGAAAACATCCCTGGGACTGCAATTTCTGAAGAACAATTTCTTCATACAATTTCTCATGTGACAATTCAAAAATGGTATTCTATGGTCAAAATAGTATTCAATGATTTCTCTACAAGTGCAGTACCTCTTATTGACAGTGGAGCTGATTAGAACTGCATATGTGAAGGAATTATTCCTACTAAGTATTGTGAAAGAAAAAAAGAACAATTGTGAAGTGCCAATGGAGAACCTTTGAACACTAGCTATAAGCTGAACAAAGGTTACATTCAAAACAATGGTTATTGCTTCAAAAATATTTTTCTGATTGTACAAAATATTGCCCATGACATTATCCTTGGTACTCCATTTTTAACAGAAATTTATCCTTTTCAGGTCAATGAATCAGGTCTTTATACCAAGATTCTTGGCAATGAAATCTTTTCCAATTTTCTTTCGGTTGTTAAGCAACGCAAAGTTTCACTTTTATAAAATTCTCTTATTTACAAACAAGTCAATCTATTACAAGTAAAACAGAATCAAATTTCTTATTTAAATAATCCTCTATATAGAAGAGTTAGGAAAAATCCTAAATCTTTGTCTGCTGTACACACTTACATTGTTAGACAAATCAAATAAAAGGTCGAGTCTTTGCTATGTTTAGGTATTCCCCATCCATCTGCATTCATGATTATAGATTCAGGCGCATCTGACACAAGTTGCGGAGGAATCCTCAAACAAAGAATGCATGATAAAGAACAGTTAGTTCGTTATCATTCTTGCATTTGGCTCAGTACGCAACAAAATTATTCTACAACCAAAAGGGAAATTTTATCTATCGTACTTTGCTTTTCAAAATTTTAAGATGATCTTTTTAACAAAAAATTTCTTCTGCTCATCGATTGAAAATTTGCAAAAGATGTTTTACAATAGGATGTTAAGAATCAGGTTTCAAAACAAATCTTTGCCAGACGGTAAGCAATTTTATCTTCTTTTGATTTCGACATTGAATTAATCAAAGGAGAGAACAATTCCTTACCGGATTTCCTTACAAGAGCGTTTTTGTAAAGAAATGGTGACAAAACACCTTTTATGCAGGTCTTCACAATGAGAAAAAAAGACAAAGGCAAAGGTATACAAATGAATGACGACTACAAAATCGTTCCTACAAAAAAATTCATTTAAGTCCCTAGCCAATTTTCCACCTCTACCATACAAAACTGTTGTCACAAAATCACCCTCAAAACCTTCTTGAGACAATTATTTTCTCCGACATACAGAACACCATTCTCTTACTAGCTACAAAGCTGCCCCTACAAACCTCTTCATCAAAAGACTTGGTTTAACGAAGCTTTGGTGACTCACATCACCTTGGTGATCATCCTCAAAAAACTCGACAATTTTATTAACTCATTCTTACAGATACCCAGTCAGCTGACATTACCCATACCACAGTTGTCACAACTCCCTCCTACATTTTATATTCAAAATGCATTGTCAAGAATGTTTTAGGCTTCCAGCAATGGAAAGATCCTCTACAAGAAAGACAATTCTATGTTTCTTTTGAGCCAGCTACTTACAATTACCTGGATTACAAAATGGCCTGGTTGAGAGCATTTTTTCACAGACCAGAGATTCATTCTTAGTTCTTTAATTTCCATGATAGAGCTCCAAATGCATTTCCAATTTGGTTTTATAATTAGTGGGTAATTTTTGGTTGCACTCCCTCTATCTTACCTAGTGAGGCCAAGGAAGGATGGGATTTCTAGACTGCAAACTCCCCCGCCTATGGAGCATTTACAAAAGAAGTATAATTCTTCAGAATCTTCAACATTGCCTGGATATTCTGTTGGGAATACAGATATCAGAATTTTCTTCTTAATTCATTTCCCCTATCTGTTGTGCAAATCTACAAGGTTAGATGGTGGAATGAATACAAAACAAAACTCTATGGCAAAGAAAATGTTGAATATTTCTACAAAACAAAAACCAAAAAATTTAACCTCCAAAACATTCATTCATTTGACAAAAAGGACGTTGCCCGTGGTCCATCTACCCCAACAAAAATGGAAGTCTCTTCTTCCTTTACAAATTCCAAATCCAGGGGACTACCACAAAAACAAAGAGATATTCTTGGAGTCCTCAAAGATAACCCAGCAATCAGACAGATCTTTTTGCAAAAGCTCGTTGACAATGATGTCACAGATGACAATTCAAGTTCAACAGAGTCTGCTACAAAACCCAGAATTGAAGATCTTCAGGATTCACAAGATCCTTATGATCTGTGACAAAAACAAAATTCAAAAGGTCAAAGAAAAGAGCCCGCAAACGTCATGACCTTTGGCAAAAGTAAGGGCCATTGCAGTTAACAAAATTTTATTTTGCAGGTCAAGACAAAACTATTGGCAGACACCATTCATTACAGTTCCCCGACATTTCACTATTTATCTATAGTACCGATAATTTACTATTCACGAATAGTCCTAGGACAAAATTTTCAAAAGTTGCACAGGACAAAGCGATTACCTTTTGACAATTGCAGCCCAACTTTTGACGCATGACAACTGGACATCATTACGCCTCGATTACTGAGCTCCATCCAGCTCTATATAACACAGACGTTTCATTCAGACAAATCATCGAAAAAAGAATCGAGAATTCGGAAGATCAAAAAACAATAGCCAACTTGAGAGCTCAAACTCTCCTTAACAAATTCCCATCTACAAAACTCTCCTCTCTCCTCTTCAGTTTTCTACTTTACAAATCTCTTTGCAAGTTCTATAAATTCGACAGTTTGTAAGTTTATTAGTATTACAAATTATCTCCAAGTTTTTGTTCAGTTTTCTTCATTCAGTTTCTATTTTCTTTTATGTACCCTGTGTTTTAAGTTTTCTTAATAAAGTTTTCTTCTTTCAGTAGATATTTTATTTTGTGTACCCTTTGAAGTATTTGGCATCATGAAAATTGAAGCTCCTTCTTCACAAGCCAAACGTGCTAAGAAAGCCATTCATAAAAGATTCAAAAGGCCAACAAAACCTCCAAACAATTCTCCTCCAGTCTTCAATGCTAAGCCAACTTCTTCCAAAAAAGAAGAACGCCAAAAAGAAGCTAGTTGTTTGTTATGAATGTGGCAAACCAGGGCACAAAGCTTTCCAATGAGAAAGAGAACAAAAGATCAATGAGTTATTTGCTGATCAGCATGAACTTGGGAAGAAGCTCCTAGCTAATTTAGCCCAAAATTCATCTGATAGTGAGAAAGAAGTTGATTACTATCAAAGCCCTGAGGAAGACGAATCAGAGTATGATTCTTCTCCCATCAAAGTAGTCAACGTAATCACCAATAGAAATCATAAAGATTTCCCGATTGATCTAACCGGAAAGATTTCTCATGAAGAGACGAAAAAGGAGTATCTAAGGAAGCATAAAGACTTGACTCTTGAAGTAGAAAATAAAGTCATTAAGTTTGACACTGAAACTCCAAGCCTGACAAAACTCTTCCAAAAATATCAAGTACCAAATCCTTTCCAGCAACTCACTGCAAAGGATATCATGATTGAAGTCATTGTGGTAAAAGCTCAAGTTCGAGATCGTAGACACGAGATCATCAATCTTAAACGTACTGATGTAGAACTCCATACAAAATGTTCTATCCTGGAAACATAGATTCCAAGTTCGTCTCATATTCCTGAGTATTTTTGAAATATAGAAAACATCCCTGAGACTGCAATTTTTGAAGAACAATTGCTTCATACAATTTTTCAAGTAACAATTCGAAAATGGTATTCTACGGTCAAAATAGTATTCAATGATTTCTCTACAAGTGCAGTAGCTCTTACTGACAGCGGAGCTGATCAGAACTGCATACATGAAGGAATTATTCGTACTAAGTATTGTGAAAGAAAAAAAGAACAATTGTGTCGTGCCAATGGAGAACCTTTGAACACCAGGTATAAGCTGAACAAAGGTTACATTCAAAACAATGGTTATTGCTTCAAAAATATTTTAATGATTGTACAAAATGTTGCCCATGACATTATCTTTCGTACTCAATTATTAACACGAATTTATCCTTTTCAGGTCAATGAATCAGGTGTTCATACCAAGATTGTTCGCAATCAAATCTCTTCCAATTTTCTTTCGGCTCCTAGGCAAAACAAAGTTTCGCTTTTACAAAATTCTTTGATTTACAAACAGGTCAATCTTTTACAATTAAAACAAAATCAAATTTCTTATTTAAATAATCCCCTCTATAGAAGAGTTAGAAAAAATCCTAAACCTTGGTCTCCTATACACACTGACATTGTCAGATAAATCAAACAAAAGGTCGAGTCTTTGCCATGTCTAGGTATTCCCCATCCCTCTGCATTCGTGATTGTAGAAACAGACGCATCTAACATAGGTTATGGAGGAATCCTCAAACAAAGAATGCATGATAAAGAATAGTTAGTTCGTTATCATTCTGGCATTTAGCTCGGTACGCAACAAAATTATTCTACGATTAAAAGAAAAATTTTATCGATCGTACTTTGCGTTTCAAAATTTCAAGATGATCTTTTTAACAAAAAATTTCTTCTGCTCATTGATTGAAAATTTGCAAAAGATCTTTTACAAAAGGATGTCAAGAATCTGGTTTCAAAACCAATCTTCGCCAGACGGTAAGCAATTTTATCTTCTTTTGATTTCGACAGTGAATTCATCAAAGGCGAGGACAATTCCTTACCGGATTTCCTTACAAGAGGGTTTTTGAAAAGAAATGATGACAAAACACCTTTTATGCAGATCTTCACAATGAGCAAGAAAGACAAAGGCAAAGGTATACAAATGAATGACGACTACAAAATTGTTCATACAAAAAATTCATTTCAGTCCCTAGCCGATTCTCCACCTCTACCATACAAAACTGTTGTCACAAAACCACGCACAAAACCTTCTCGAGACAATTATTTTCTCCGACATACAGAACACCTTTTTCTTACCAGCTACAAAACTGCCCCCACAAACCTCTTCATCAAAAGACTTGGTTCAACGAAGCTTTGGTGACTCACATCACCTAGGTGATCATCCTCAAAAAACTCGACAATTTTATGAACTCATTCTTATAGACACCCAGTCAGCCGACATTACCCATACCACAGCTGTCGCAACTCCCTCCTACATTTTATATCCAAAATGCATTCTCAAGAATGTTTTGGGCTTCCAGTAATGTAAAGATCCCCTATAAGAAAGACAATTCTTTGTTTCTTTTGAACCAGGTAAGAGCATTTTTTCACAGACCAAAGACCCATTCTTGGTTCTTTAATTTCCATGACAAAGCTCCAAATACATTTCCAATTTGGTTTCGTACTTAGTGGACAATGTTTGGTTGCACTCCCTCTATCTTACCTAGTGAGGCTAAGGAAGGATGGGATTTCTCGACTACGAACTCCCCCGCCTATGGAGCATTTACAAAAGAAGTATAATTCTTCAGAATCTTCAACATTGCCTGGATATTCTGTTAGGAATACAGATATCAGAATTTTCTTCTTAATTCATTTCCCCTATCTGTTGTGCAAATCTTCAAGGTCAGATGGTGGAATGAATACAAAACAAAGCTCTGTGGCAAAGAAAATGTTGAATATTTTTGCAGAAGAAAAACCAAAAAATTTACCCTCCAAAACATTCATTCATTTGACAAAAAGGACGTTGCTCGAGGTCCATCTACCCCAACAAAAATGGAAGTTTCTTCTTCCTCTACAAAATCCAAATCCAAGGGACTAACAAAACAACAAAGAGATATTCTCAAAGTCCTCAAAGATGACCCAGCAATCAGACATATATTTTTACAAAAGCTCCTTGACACTGATGTCAATGATGACAGTTCAAGTTCAACAGAGTCTGCTACAAAACCCATAATTGAAGATATTCAGGATTCACAAGATCCTTACGATCTGTGACAAAAACAAATTCCAAAAGGTAAAGGAAAAGAGCCCCGCAAAGGTCATGACCTTTGGCAAAACTAAGGGCCATTGGAGTTAACAAACTTTTATTTTGCAGGTCAAGACAAAACAATCGGCAGGCACTATTCATTACAGTTCCCTGACATTTCACTATTCATCTACATTACCGACAAGTTACTATTCATGAACAGTCCCTACGATAAATTTTTCAAAAGTTGCATAGGACAAAGCAGTTACCTTTTCACAATTGCAGCCCAACTTTCGGCGCATGACAACTGGACATTGTTACGCCTCCATTATTGAGCTCTATCCAGCTCTATATAACGCAGGCATTTCATTTAGACAAATCATCGAAAAAAGAATCGAGAATTGAGAAGTTGAAAAAACAAGAGCGAACTTGAGAGCTCAAACTCTCCTCAAAAAATTCCCATCTATAAAACTCTCCTCTCTCCTCTTCAATTTTCTACTTTACAAATCTCTATGCAAGTTCTACAAATTCGACAGTTTGCAAGTTTATTACTATCACAAATTACCTTTAAGCTTTTCTACAGTTTTCTTCATTCAGTTTCTATTTTCTTTTATGTACCCTGTGTTTTAAGTTTTCTTAATAAAGTTTTCTTCTTTCAGTAGATATTTTCTTTTATGTACCCTTTGAAGCATTTGGCAGCACAAAAATTGATGGTCCATCTTCACAAGCCAAACGTGCTAAGAAAGTCATTCACAAAAGATTCAAAAGGCCAACAAAACCTCCAAACAATTCTCGTCCAACCTTCAATTATAAGCCAACTTCTTCCAAAAAGAAGAACGCCAAAAAGAAGCCAGTTGTTTGTTACAAATGTGGAAAACCAGGGCACAAGGCTTTCCAATGTGAAACAGAACAAAAGATCAATGAGTTATTTGCTGATCAACATGAACTTCGGAAGAAGCTCCTAGCTATTTTAGCCCAAAATTCATCTAATAGTGACAAAGAAGTTGATTACTATCAAAGCTATGAGGAAGATTAATCAGAGTATGATTCTTCTCCCATCAAAGTAGTCAACGTCATCACCAATAGAAATCATAAAGAATTCCTGATGGATCTAACCGGAAAGATTTCTCATGAAGAGACAAAAAAGGAGTATCTAGGGAAGCACAAAGACTTGATTCTTGAAGAAGAAAAGAAAGTCATTAAGTTTGACATTAAAACTCCAAGCCTGACAAAACTCTTCCAAAAATATCAAGTACCAAATCCATTCGAGCAACTCACTACAAAAGATATCCAGATTGAAGTCAATGTGGTAAAAGCTCAAGTTCGAGAACTTAGACACGAGATCATCCATCTGAAACCTGTTGATCTAGAACTCCATGCAAAATTTTCCATCCTGGAAACACAGATTCAAAGTTCGTCTCATATTCCTGAGTATTTTTGAAATCTTGAAAACATCCTTGAGACTGCAATTTCTGAAGAACAATTTCTTCATACAATTTCTCATGTGACAATTCAAAAATGGTATTCTACGGTGAAAATAGTATTCAATGATTTCTTTGCAAGTACAGTAGCTCTTATTGACAGTGGAGCTGATCAGAACTGCATACGCGAAGGAATTATTCCTACTAAGTATTGTGAAAGAAAAAAAGAACAATTGTGCAGTGCCAATGGAGAACCTTTGAACACCAGGTATAAGCTGAAAAAGGTTACATTCAAGACAATGGTTATTGCTTCAAAAATATTTTTCTCATTGTACAAAATATTACCCATGACATTATCCTTCGTACTCCATTACTAACACAA
>JACYFF010022206.1:25443-38692 GCA_017589665.1 Selenicereus undatus | reverse complement strand
AAGACAAAAGAAAAGAGCCCGTAAAGGTTGTGACCTTTGGCAAAAGTGGGGGCCATTGCAAGTAACCAAATTTCATTTTGCAGGTCAAGACAAAACTGTCGGCATGCACTATTCACTGCAGTTCCCCGACATTCCACTATTCATCAATAGTACTGCCAAGTTACTATTCTTGAACAGTCTCAAGGACAAAATTTTCAAAAGTCGGACAGGACAAAGCGGTTGCCTTTTGACAATTGCAGCCCAACTTTCGACGCATGACAACTGGACATCATTACGCCTCGATTACTGAGCTCCATCCAGCTCTATATAAGACACACATTTCATTCAGACAAATAATCGAAAAAAGAATCGAGAATTCAGAAGATCAAAAAAGAAGAGCCAACTTGAGAGGTCAAACTCTCCTTAACAAATTCCCATCGACAAAACTCTCCTCTCTCCCCTTTAATTTTCTCCTTTACAAATCTCAGTACAAGTTCTACAAATTCGACAATATGTAAGCATATTACTATTACAAATTATCTGTAAGTTTTTCTTCAGTTTTCTTCTTTCGATTTGTATTTTCTTTTATGTACCCTGTGTTTTAAGTTTTATTAATAAAGTTTTCTCCTTTCAGTAGATATTTTCTTTTATGTACCCTGTGAAGCATTTGGCATCTCAAAAAATGAAGCTCCTTCTTTAAAAGCCAAACATCCTAAGAAAGCCATTCACAAAAGATTCAAAAGGCCAACAAAACCTCTGAACAATTCTCCTCCAACCTTCAATTCTAAGCAAACTTCTTCCAAAAAGAACGACGCTAAAAAGAAACCAGTTGTTTGTTACAAATGTTGCAAACCAGGGCAAAAAGCTTTCCATTGCAAAACAGAACAAAAGATCAATGAGTTATTTGCTGATAAGCCTGAACTTCAAAAGAAGCTCCTAGCTGTTTTAGCCCAAAACTCATCTGATAGTGACAAAGAAGTTGATTACTGTCAAAGCTCTAAGGAAGATGAATCAGATTATGATTCTTCTCCCATCAAGGTAATCAACGTCATCACAATTAGAAATCAGAAAGAATTCCTTATTGATCTAATCGGAAAGATTTATGACGAAGAGAAAAAAAAAGAGTATCTAAGCAACCATAAAGACTTGATTCTAGAAGAAGAAAAGAATGTCATTAAGTTTGACATTGAAACTCCAAGCCTAACAAAACTCTTCCAAAAATATCCAGCGCCAAATCCTTTCCAGCAACTCACTACAAAAGATATCTAGATTGAAGTCAATGAGCTAAAAGCTCAAGTTCGAGATCTTAAACACGAGATCATCAATCTCGAAGCTATTGATCTAGAACTCCATACAAAACTTTCCATCCTGGGAATACAGATTCCAAGTTCCTCTCATATTCCTGACAATTTTCCGAATATAGAAAACATCGTTGAGACTGTAATTTCTAAAGAACAATTTCTTCATATAATTTCTCATGTGACAATTCAAAAAAGGTATTCTACGGTCAAAATAGTATTCAATGATTTCTCTACAACTGTAGTAGCTCTTATTGACAGTGGAGCTCACTAGAACCTCATAAGTGAAGGAATTATTGTGAAAGAAAAAAAGAACAACTGTGCAGTGCCAATGGACAACATTTGAACACCAAGTATAAGCTGGACAAAGGTTACATTCAAAACAATGGTTACTGCTTCAAAAATACTTTTCTGATTGTACAAAATATTACCAATGACATTATCCTTGGTACTCCATTTTTAACAAAAATTTATCCGTTTCAGGTTAATGAATCAGGAGTTCATACCAAGATTCTTGGCAATCAAATCTCTTTCAATTTTCTTTCGACGGCTAAGCAACATAAAGTTTCGCCTTTACAAAATTCTTCGATTTACAAACAGGTCAATCTTTTATAATTAAAACAAAATCAAATTTCTTATTTAAATAATCCCCTATATAGAAGACTTTGGAAAAATCCTGAACCTTGGTCTGCTATACACACTGACATCAAACAAAAGGTCGAGTCTTTACCATGTCTAGGTATTCCTCATCCCTCTGCATTCATGATTGTTGAAACAGACACATCTGACATAGGTTATGGAGGAATTCTTCAACAAAGAATGCATGATAAAGAACAGTTAGTTCGTTATCATTCTAGCATTTGGCTTAGTACGTAACAAAATTATTCTACTATCAAAAGAGAAATTTTATACATCGTACTTTGAATTTCCAAATTTCAAGATGATAAAGATGTTTTGCAAAAGGATGTTAAGAATTTGGTTTCAAAACAAATCTTTGCCAGATGGTAAGCAACTTCGTCTTCTTTTGATTTCGACGTTGAATTCATCAAAGGAGAGAACAATTCCTTACCGCATTTCCTTACAAGAGAGTCTTTGCAAAGAAAGAGTGAGAAAACACCTTTAATGCAGGTCTTCTCAATGAGCAAGAAAGACAAAGGCAAAGGTATACAAATGAATGACGACTACAAAATTCTTCCCACGAAAAATTCATTTCAGTCCCTAGCCAATTTCCCACCTCTAGCATACAAAACTGTTGTCACAGAACCACCCACAAAACCTTCTCGAGGCAATTATTTTCTCCGATATACGGAACACCTTTTTCTAACCAGCTTCAAAGTTGCCCCTACAAGTCTCTTCATCAAAAGACTTAGTTCAACGAAGCTTTGGTGACTCACATCACCTTGGTGATCATCCCAAAAAAACTCGACAATTTTATGAACTCATTCTTACAGACACACAGTCAGCTGACATTACCCATACCACAGACGTCACAACCTTCCCTACATTTTATATTCAAAATGCATTATCAGGAATGTTTTGGGCTTCCAGCAATGGAAAGATCCTCCACAGGAAAGACAATTCTCTGTTCCTTTTCAACCAGCTACTTACAATTACCTGGATTACAAAATGGCCTAGCTAAGAGCCATTTTTCAACGACCAGAGATTCATTCTTGGTTCTTTAATTTCCATAACAAAGCTCCAAATACATTTCCAATTTTGTTTTATCATTGGTGGACAATGTTTGGTTGCACTCCCTCTGTCTTACTGAGTGAGGCTAAGGAAGGATGGGATTTCTGGACTGCAAACTCCCCCGCCTATGAAGCATTTACAGAAGAAGTACAATTCTTCAGAATCTTCAACATTGCCCGGGTATTCTGTTCGGAATACAGATATCAGAATTTTCGTCTTAATTCCTTTCCTCTATCTATTGTGCGAATCTACAAGTTCAGATGGTGGAATGAATACAAAACAAAACTCTCTGGCAAAGAAAATGTTGAATATTTTGGCAGAACAAAAACCAAAAAATTTACCCTCCAAAATATTCATTCATTTGACAAAAAGGACGTTGCCTGTGGTCCATCTACCCTAACAAAAATGGAAGTCTCTTCCTCCCTCTACAAAATCCAAATCCAAGGGACTAAGACAAAAAACAAAGAGATATTCTTGAAGTCCTCAAAGATGACTCAGCAACCAGACAGATCTTTTCACAAAAGCTCCTCGACAATGATGTCGCATATGAAAACTCAAGTTCAATAGAGTCTACTAAAAAACCGATAATTGAAGATCTTCAGGATTTACAAGATCCTTGCGATCTGTGACAAAAACAAAATTCTAAAGACAAAAGAAAGGAGACCGTAAAGGTTGTGACCTTTAGCAAAAGTAAGGGCCATTACAACTAACAAACTTCTATTTTGCAGGTTAAGACAAAACTATTGCCATGCACTATTCACTACAGTTCCCCGACATTCCACTATTCATCTACAGTACCGACAAGTTACTATTCATGAACAATCTCAAGGACAAAATTTTCAAAAGTTGGACAGGACAAAGCAGATACCTTTTTACAATTGCAGCCCAACTTTTGGCGCATGACAATTGGACACCATTACGCCACTATTATTGAGGTCCATCCAGCTCTATATAAGGTAGACATTTCATTCAGACAAATCATCGGAAAAAAAAACGCGACTTCAGAAGATCAAAAAACAAGAGCCAACATAAGAGCTCAAACTTTCCTCAACAAATTCCCATCCACAAAACTCTCCTCTCTCTTTAATGTTCTCCTTTACAAATCTCTGTACAAGTTCTACAAATTCGACAATAAGTAAGCATATTACTATTACAAATTATCTGTAAGTTTTTCATCAATTTTGTTCTTTCGGTTTGTATTTTTTATTATGTGCCCTGTGTTTTAAGTTTTCTTAATAAAGTTTTCTTCTTTCAGTGGATATTTTCTTTTATGTACCCTGTGAAGCATTTGGCATCACAAAAATTGAAGCTCCTTCTTCAAAAGCCAAATGTGCTAAGAAAGTCGTTCACAAAAGATTCAAACGGCCAAAAAAACCTCCAAACAATTCTACTCCAGCCTTCAATTCTAAGCCAACTTCTTCCAAAAAGAAAAGCGCCAAAAAGAAGCCAGTTGTTTGTTACAAATGTGGCAAACCAGGGCACAAAGCTTTTCATTGCAAAACAGAACAAAAGATCAATGAGTTTTTTGCCGATCAGCCAAAACATCAGAAGAAGCTCTTAGCCATTTTAGCCTAAAACTCATCTAATAGTGACAAAGAAGTTGATTACTATCAAGGCACTGAGAAAGATGAATCAGATTATGATTATTCTCCTACCAAAGTAATCAACGTCAACACCAATAGAAATAAGAAAGAATTCCTAATTGATCAAATCGGAAAGATTTATGATGAAGAGAAAAAAAATGAGTATCTAATCAACCATAATGACTTGATTCTTGCATAAGAAAAGAACATCATTAAGTTTGACATTTAAACTCTAAGCCTGACAAAACTCTTCCAAAAATATCCAGTGCCAAATCCTTTCCAGCAACTCAGTACAAAAGATATCCAGATTGAACTCAATGAGCTAAAAGCTCAAGTTCGAGATCTTACACACGAGATCATCAATCTTGAAGCTATTGATCTAGAACTCCATACAAAACTGCAGATTCCAAGTTCCTCTCATATTCCTGACAATTTTCCAAATATAGAAAACATCCCTAAGACTGCAATTTCTGAAGAACAATTTCTTCATACAATTTCTCATGTGACAATTCAAAAATGGTATCCTACGGTCAAAATAGTATTCAATGATTTCTCTACAAGTGTAGTAGCTCTTATTGACAGTGGAACTTTCTAGAACTGCACGCGTGAAGGAATTATTCCTACTAAGTATTGTGAAAGAAAAAAAGAACCATTGTGGAGTGCCAATGGAGAACATTTGAATACGAGGCATAAGCTGAACAAAGGTTACATTCAAAACAATGGTTGTTGCTTTAAAAATACTTTTCTGATTGTACAAAATATTACCCATGAGATTATCCTTGGTACTCCATTTTTAACACAAATTTATCCTTTTCAGGTCAATGAATCAGGAGTTCATACCAACATTCTTGGCAATCAAATCACTTTAAATTTTCTTTCGGCTGCTAAGCAACGTAAAGTTTCGCTCTTACAAAATTCTTCGATTTACAAACAGGTCAATCTTTTACTATTAAAACAAAATCAAATTTCTTTTTTAAATAATCCCCTCTATAGAAGACTTAGGAAAAATCCTGAACCTTGGTCTGCTATACACACTAACATTGTTAGACAAATCAAACAAAAGGTCGAGTCTTTACCACGTCTAGGTATTCCCCATCCCTCTGCATTCATGATTGTAGAAAGGGACACATCTGACATAGGTTATAGAGTAATCCTTAAAGAAAGAATGCATGATAAAGAATTGTTAGTTCGTTATCATTTTGGCATTTGGCTCAGTACGCAACAAAATTATTCTACTATCAAAACAGAAATTTTATCTGTCGTACTTTGCATTTCCAAATTTCAAGATGATCTTTTTAATAAAAAATTTGTTATGCTCATCGATTGCCAAATTGCAAAAGATCTTTTACAAAAGGATGTTAAAAATCTGGTTTCAAAACAAATCTTTGCCAGATGGCAAGCAATTTTATCTTCTTTTGATTTCGACATTAAGTTCATGAAAGGACATAACAATTCCTTACAGGATTTCCTTACAAGAGAGTTTTTTCAAGGAAAGGGTGACAAAACACCATTTATAGAGGTCTTCACAACGAGCAAGAAAGAAAAAGGCAAAGGTATACAAATGAATGACAACTACAAAATTGTTCCTACCAAAAATTCATTTCAGTCCCTAGCCAATTTTCCACCTCTACCATACAAAACTGTTGTCACTAAGCCACCCACAAAACCTTCTCGAGACAATTATTTTCCCTGATATACAGAACACCTTTTTGTTACCAGCTACAAAGCTTCCCCTACAAATCTCTTCATCAAAAGACTTGGTTCAACGAAGCTTTGGTGACTCACATCACCTTGGTGATCATCCTCAAAAAACTCGACAATTTTATGAACTCGTTCTTACAGACACCCAGTCAGCTGACATTACCCATACCACAGATGTCGCAACTCCGTCCTGTATTTTATATTCAAAATGCATTATCAAGAATGTTTTGGGCTTCCAACAATGGAAAGATCCTATACAAGAAAGACAATTTTCTGTTCCTTTTGAACTAGCTACTTACAATTACCTAGATTACAAAATGGCCCGGTTAAGAGCTTTTTTTAAAAAACCAAAGATTCATTCTTGGTTCTTTAATTTCCATAGCAAACCTCCAAATGCATTTCCAATTTGGTTTTATCATTGGTGGACAATGTTTGGTTGCACTCCCTCTGTCTTACCTAGTGAGGCTAAGGAAGGATAGGATTTCTGGACTGCAAACTGCCCCGCTTATGAAGCAGTTACAAAAGAAGTACAATTCTTCAGAATCTTCAACATTGCCTTGGTGTTATGTTGGAATGTAGACATCAGAATTTTCTTGTTAATTCATTTCCCCTATCTGTTGTGCGAATGTACAAGGTCAGATGGTGGAATGAATACAAAACAGCACTCTGTGGCAAAGAAAATGTTGAATATTTATGCAGAACAAAAACCAAAAAATTTACCCTCCAAAACATTCATTCATTTGACAAAAAGGACGTTGCTCGTGGTCCATCTATGCCAACAAAAAAGGAAGTCACTTCTTCCTCTACAGAATCCAAATCCAAGGGACTAACACAAAAACAAAGAGATAATCTCGAAGTTCTCAAAGATGACCCAGCAATCAGGCAGAGCTTTTTACGAAAGCTCCTTGATAATGATGTCAGAGATGACAATTCAAGCTCAGCAGAGTCTGCTACATAACCCAGAATTGAAGATCTTCAGGATTCACAAGATCCTTGCAATCTGTGACATAAACAAAATTTAAAAGACAAAAGAAAAGAGCCCGTAAAGGTTGTGACTTTTTGCAAAAGTAAGGGCCATTACAACTAAAAAAAATTTATTTTGCAGGTAAAGACAAAACTATCGGCAGGCACTATTCATTACAATTCCCCAACATTCCACTCTTCATCTACAGTACCGAATAGTTACTATTTAGGAACAGTCCCAAGGATAAAATTTTCAAAAGCGGCACAGGACAAAGTTGTTAGCTTTTGACATTTGCAACCCATCTTTCGGCGCATGACAACTGGACATTATTACGCCTTCATTATTGAGCTCCATCTAGCTCTATATAATGTAGACATTTCATTTAGACAAATCATCCCAAAAAGAATCGAGAATTCAGAAGATCAAAAAACAACTGCCAACTTGAGAGCTTAAACTCTCCTCATCAAATTCCCATCTACAAAACTCTCCTCTCTCCTCTTTAATTTTCTCCTTTACAAATCTCTATGCAAGTTCTACAAATTTGACAATTTGTGAGTTTATTACTATTACAAATTATTTTTATGTTTTTCTCTAGTTTTCTTCTTTCGATTTCTATTTTCTTTTATGTACCCTATGTTTTAAGTTTCCTTAATAAAGTTTTCTTCTTTCAATAGATATTTTCTTTTATATACCCTGTGAAGCATTTGGCATCACAAAAATTGAAGCTCCTTCTTCACAGGCCAAACGTGCTAAGAAAGTCGTTCACAAAAGATTCAAACGGCCAACAAAACCTCCAGAAAATTCTCCTCCAACCTTCAATTATAAGCCAACTTCTTCCAAAAAGAAGAACGCCAAAAAGAAGACAGTTGTTTGTTACAAATGTGGCAAACCAGGGCACACAGCTTTCCAATGCGAAACAGAACAAAAGATAAATGAGTTATTTGCTGATCAGCATGAACTTCAGAAAAAGCTCCTAGCTATTTTAGCCCAAAACCCAACTGATAGTGACAAAGGTGTTAATTACTATCAAAGCTCTGAGGATGATGAATCAGAGTATGATTCTTCTCCCATCAAAGTAATGAACGTCATCACCAATAGAAATCAGAAAGAATTCCTGATTGATCTAACCAAAAAGATTTCTGATGAGGAGACAAAAAAGGAGTATCTAAGCAAGCATAAAGACTCGTTTCTTAAAGAAGAAAAGAAAGTCACTAAGTTTGACCTTGAAACTCCAAGCCTAACAAAACTCTTCCAAAAATATGCAGTATCGAATCCTTTCCAGCAACTCACTGCAAAAGATATCCAAATTGAAGTCAATCTGCTAAAAGCTCAAGTTCGAGATCTTAGACACGAGGTCATCAATCTCAAAGCTACTGATCCAGAACTCCATACAAAATTTTCTATCCTGGAAACACAGATTCCAAGTTCCTCTCATATTCTTGACAATTTTTCAAATATATAAAACATCCCTGAGACTGCAATTTATGAAGAACAATTTCATCATACAATTTCTCATGTGACAATTCAAAATTGCCATTCTACGGTCAAAATAGTATTCAATGATTTCTCTACAAGTGTAGTAGCTCTTATTGACAGTGGAGTTGATCAGAACTGCATACGTGAAGGAATTATTCCTACTAAGTATTGTGAAAGAAAAAAAGAACAATTGTGCAGTGCCAACGGAGAACCTTTGAACACCAGGTATAAGCTGAACAGAGGTTACATTCAAAACAACAGTTATTGCTTCAAAAATATTTTTCTGATTATACAAAATATTACCCATGACATTATCCTTGGTACTCCGTTTTTAACGGAAGTATATCGTTTTTAGGTTAATGAATCAGGTGTTCATACGTAGATTCTTGGGAATCAAATCTCTCCCAATTTTCTTTCGGCTGTTATGCAACGCAAAGTTTCACTTTTACAAAATTCTTCGATTTACAAACAGGTCAATCTTTTACAATTAAAACAAAAGCAAATTTCTTATTTAAATAATCCCCTTTTATAGAAGACTTAGGAAAAATCCTGAACCTTGGTCTGCTATACACAATGACATTGTTAGACCAATCAAACAAAAGGTCGAGCCTTTGCCGTGTCTTGGTGTTCCCCATCCCTCTGCATTAATGATTGTAGAAATAGACGCATCTGACATAGGTTATGAAGGAATCCTTAAACAAAGAATGGATGACAAAGAACAATTAGTTCATTATCATTCTTGCATTTGGCTCAGTACGCAACAAAATTATTCTACTATCAAAAGAGAAATTTTATCTATTGTACTCTACATATCCAAATTTCAAGATGATCTTTTTAACAAAAAATTTCTTCTGCTCATCGATTGCAAATTTGCAAAAGGTGTTTTACAAAAGGATGTGAAGAAACTTGTTTGAAAAAAAATCTTTCCTAGATGGCAAGCAATTTTATATTCTTTTGATTTTCACATTGAATTCATCAAAGTGGAGAACAATTCCTTACCGGATTTCCTTATAAGAGAGTTTTTGCAAGGAAAGGGTGACAAAACACCTTTTATGCAGGTCTTCACAATGAGCAAGAAAGACAAAGGCAAAGGTATACAAATGAAAGACGACTACAAAATTGTTCCTACAAAAAATTGATTTAAGTCCCTAGCCAATTTTCCACCTCTACCATGCAAAACTGTTGTCACAAAACCTTCTCGAGACAATTATTTTCTCCGATATACAGAACACCTTTTTCTTACCAACTACAAAGCAGCACCAACAAATCTCTTCATCAAAAGACTTGGTTCAACGAAGCTTTGGTGACTCACATCACCTTGGTGATCATCCTCAAAAAACTCAAGAATTTTATGAGCTCATTTTTACAGACACTCAGTCAGCTGACATTACCCAGACCACAGATGTCACAACTCCATCTTGCATTTTATATTCAAAATGCATTATCAAGAATGTTTTGGGCTTCCAATAATGGAACGATCATCTACAAGAAAGACAATTCTCTGTTAATTTTGAACCAGGTAATTACAATTGCCCAGATTACAAAATGGCTCGGTTAAGAGCATTTTTTCACAAACCAGAGATTCATTCTTGGTTCGTTAATTTCCATGACAATGCTCCAAATACATTTCCAATTTGGTTTTATCATTAGTGGACAATGTTTGGTTGCACTCCCTCTGTCTTACCTAGTGAGGCTAAGGAAGGATGGTTATTCTATTCGGAATACAAATATCAGAATTTTTTTCTTAATTCATTTCCCCTATCTGTTGTGCGAATCTACAAGGTCAGATGGTGGAATTAATACAAAACAAAACTCTGTGGCAAAGAAAATGTTGAATATTTCTACAAAACAAAAATCAAAAAATTTACCCTCCAAAACATTCATTCATTTGACAAAAAGGACATTGCCCATGGTCCATCTACCCCAACAAAAATGGAAGTCTTCCTCTACAAGATCCAAATCCAAGGGACTAACACAAAAACAAAGAGATATTCTTGAAGTCCTCAAAGATGACCTAGCAGTCAGGCAGATTTTTTACAAAAGCTCCTGGACAATGATGACACAGATGACAATTCAAGTTCAGCAGAGTCTGCTACATAACCCAGAATTGAAGATCTTCAGGATTCACAAGATCCTTACGATCTGTGACAAAAACAAAATTCAAAAGGTAAAAGAAAAGAGCCCGCAACTATCGTGACCTTCGGCAAAAGTAACGGCCATTACAACTAACAAAATTTTATTTTGTAGGTGAAGACAAAACTATCGACAGGCACTATTCATTATAGTTCCCTGACATTCCACTATTCATCTACAGTAACGACAAGTTATTGTTCATGAACATTCCCAAGGACAAAATATTCACAAGTTGCATAGGACAACGCGATTACCTTTTGACATTTGCAGCCCAACTTTCGGCGCTTGACAACTGGACATTATTACGCCTCCATTGTTGAGCTCCATCTAGCTCTATATAACGCAAACATTTCATTCAGACAAATCATCGAAAAAAGAATTGAGAATTCAGAAGATAAAAAAATAAGAGCCAACTTGAGAGCTCAAACTCTTCTCAACAAATTCCCATCTACAAAACTCTCCTCTCTCCTCTTTAGTTTTCTCCTTTACAACTCTTTGTGCAAGTTCTATAAATTCGACAATTTTTAAGTTTATTACTATTACAAATTTTCTGTAAGTTTCTCCTCACTTTTCATTTTTCAATTACTATTTTCTTTTATGTACCCTGTGTTTTATGTTTTCTTAATAAAGTTTTCTTCTTTTAGTAGATATTTTCTTTTATGTACCATGTGAAGCATTTAGCATCACAAAAATTGAAGCTCCTTTTTCAAAAAGCCAAGCGCGTTAGGAAAGCCATTCACAAAAGATTCAAAATGCCAACAAAACCTCCAAACAATTCTCCTTCAGCCTTCAATTCTAAGCCACTTCTTCCCAAAAGAAGAACGCCAAAAAGAAGCCAGTTGTTTGTTACAAATGTGGCAAACCAGGGCACAAAGCTTTCCAATGCAAAACAGAACAAAAGATCAACGAGTTATTTGCTGATCAGCCTAAACTTCGGAAAAAGCTCCTACCTATTTTGGCCCATAATTCATCTGATAGTGACAAAGAAGTTGATTACTATCAAAGCTCTAAGGAAGATGAATCAGAGTATGATTCTTCTCCCATCAAAGTAATCAATGTCATCACCAATGAAAATCAGAAAGAATTCCTGATTGATATAACCGGGAAGATTTCTCATGAAAAGACAAAAAAGGAGTATCTACGGAAGCATAAACAGTTGATTCTTGAAGAAGAAAAGAGAGTCATTAAGTTTGACATTGAAACTCCAAGCCTTACAAAACTCTTCCAAATATATCAAGTACCAAATCCTTTCCAGCAACTCACTACAAAAGATATCTAGATTGAAGTCAATGTGCTAAAAGCCAAAGTTCAAGATCTCAGACACGACATCATCAATCTCAAAGCTACTGATCTAGAACTCCACACAAAATTTTCCATCCTCGAACCACATATTCCAAGTTCCTCTCATATTCCTGACAATTTTCTAAATATAGAAAACATCCCTATGCGTGCAATTTCTAAAGAGCAATTTCTTCGTATAATTTCTCATGTGACAATTCAAAAATGGTATTCTACGGTCAAAATAGTATTCAATGATTTCTCTACCAGTGCAGTAGCTCCTGTTGATAGTGGAGCTGATCAGAACTGCATATGTGAAGGAATTATTCCTACTAAGTATTGTGAAAGAAAAAAAGAACAATTGTGCCGTGCAAGTGGAGAACCTTTGAACATTAGGTATAAGCTGAACGAAGGTTACATTCAAAACAATGGTTATTGCTTCAAAAATATTTTTCTGTTTGCACAAAATATTACCCATGACATTATCCTTGGTACCCCATTTTCAACAGAAATTTATCCTTTTCAGGTTAATGAATCAGGTGTTCATACCAAGATTCTTGGCAATCAAATCTCTTCCAATTTTCTTTCGGCTACTAAGCAACACAAAGTTTCTCTTTTATAAAATTCTTTGATTTACAAACAAGTCAATCTTTTACAATTAAAACAAAACCGAATTTCTTGTTTAAATAATCCCCCGTATAGAAGACTTATGAAAAATCCTTAACCTTGGTCTGCTATACACACTAACATTGTTAGACAAATCAAACAAAAGGTCGAATCTTTGCCATGTCTAGGTATTCCTCATCCCTCTGCATTCATGATTGTAGAAACAGACGCATCTGACATATGTTATGGAGGAATCCTTAAACAAAGAATGCATGAGAAAGAACAGTTAGTTCGTTATCATTTTGGCATTTGGCTCAGTATGCAACAAAATTATTCTACTATCAAAAGAGAAATTTTATCTATCGTACTTTGCATTTCAAAATTTCAAGATGATCTTTTTAACAAAAAATTTCTTCTACTCATTGATTGCAAATTTACAAAAGATGTTTTACAAAAGGATGTTAAGAATCTAGTTTCAAAACAAATCTTTGCCAAACGGTAAGCAATTTTATCTTCTTTTGATTTTGACATTGAATTCATCA
>JACYFF010022206.1:0-20443 GCA_017589665.1 Selenicereus undatus | reverse complement strand
ACGGTAAGCAATTTTATCTTCTTTTGATTTTGACATTGAATTCATCAAAGGAGAGAACAATTCCTTACCGGATTTCCTTACAAGAGAGTTTTTGCAAGGAAAAGGTGACAAAACACCTTTTATGTAGGTCTTCACAATGAGCAAGAAGACAAAGGCAAAGGTATACAATTGAATGACGACTACAAAATTGTTCCTACAAAAAACTCATTTAAGTCCCTGGCCAATTTTCCACCTCTGCTATACAAAACTGTTGTCACAAAAACACACACAAAACCTTGTCGAGACAATTATTTTTGTCCGATATACAGAACACCTTTTTCTTACCAGCTGCAAAGCTGCCCCTACAAACCTCTTCATCAAAACACTTGGTTCAACGAAGCTTTGGTGACTCACATCACCTTGGTGATCGTCCTCCAAAAACTCGACAATTTTGTGAACTCATTCTTACAGACACCCAGTCAGCTGACATTGCCCGTACCACACCTGTCGCTACTCGCTCCTATAATTTATATTGAAAATGCAATATGAAGAATGTTTTGGGCTTCCGGCAATGGAAAGATCCTCTACAAGAAAGACAATTCTCTGTTTCTTTTGAACCAGCTACTTACAATTACCTGGATTATAAAACGGCCTAGTTAAGAGCATTTTTTCATAGACCAGAGATTCATTCTTGGTTCTTTAATTTCCATGACAAAGCTCCAAATACATTTCCAATTTGGTTTTATCATTAATGGACAATGTTTGGTTGCACTCCCTCTGTCTTACCTAGTGACGCTAAGGAAGGATGGCATTTCTGGACTGCAAACTCCCCCCCCCTATGGAGCATCTACAAAAGAAGTATAATTCTTCAGAATCTTGAACTTTGCCTGGATATTCTGCTGGGAATACAGATATCAGAATTTTCTTCTTAATTCTTTCCCCCTATCTGCTGTGCGAATCTATAAGGTAAGATGGTGGAATGAATAAAAAACAAAACTCTGTGGCAAAGAAAGTGTTAAATATTTATGCAGAAAAAAAACCAAAAAATATACCCTCCAAAACATTCATTCATTTGACAGAAAGGATGTTGCCCGTGGTCCATCTACGCCAACAAAAATGGAAGTCTCTTCTTCCTCTACAAAATCCAAAACCAAGGGACTAACACAAAAACAAAGAGATATTCTCGAAGTCCTCAAAGATGGCACATCAATCAGACAGATCTTTTTACAAAAGCTCCTTGACAATGATGTCACATATGACAATTCAAGTTCAGCTGAGTCTGCCACAAAACCCAGAATTGAAGATCTTCAGGATTCACCAGCTCCTTACGATCTATGACAAAAACAAAATTCAAAAGGTAAAAGAAAAGAGCCCGGAAAGATCATGACCTTTGGGAAAAGTAAGGGCCATTAAAATAACAAAATTTTATTTTGCAGGTTAAGACAAAACTATCGGCAGACACTATTCATTACAGTTCACCGATATTCCACTATTCATCTACAGTACCGACAAGTTACTATTCATGAATAGTCTCAAGGACAAAAGTTTCTTATTGTTAGGAAACAATCCCCTATATAGAAGAGTTAGGAAAAATCCTGAACCTTGGTGTGCCATACACACTGATATTGTTAGGCAAATCAAACAAAAGGTCGAGTCTTTCCCATGTCTAGGTATTCCCCATCCCTGTACATTCATAATTGTAGAAACAGACGCATCTGACATAGGTTATGGAGGAATCCTTAAACAAAGAATGCGTGGTAAAAAATAGTTAGTTCATTATCATTCTGGCATTTGGCTCACGACGCAACAAAATTATTCTACTATCAAAAGAGAAATTTTATCTGTCGTACTTTGCATTTCAAAATTTCAAGATGATCCTTTTAACAAATTTTTTTTTATGCTCATCGATTGAAAATTTGCAAAAGATGTTTTATGAAAGGATGTTAAAAATCTGGTTTCAAAACAAATCTTTGTCAGACAGTAAGCCATTTTATCTTCTTTTGATTTTGACATTGAATTCAATGAAGGAGAGAACAATTCCTTACCGGATTTCCTTACAAGAGAGTTTTTGCAAAGACATGGTGACAAAAGACCTTTTATGGAGGTCTTCACAATGAGAAAAAAAGACAAAGGCAAAGGTATACAAATGAATGACGACTAGAAAATTGTTCCTACAAAAAATTCCTTTAAGTCCCTAGCCAATTTTCCACCTTTACCATACAAAACTGTTGTCACAAAACCACCCACAAAACCTTCTCGAGACAATTATTTTACCCGATATACAGAACACCTTTTTCTTACCAGCTACAAAGCTGCCCCTACAAACCTCTTCATCAAAAGACTTGGTTCAACGAAGCTTTGGTGACTCACATCACTTTGTTGATCATGCTAAAAAACTCGACAATTTTATGAACTCATTCTTACAAACACACAGTCAGCTGACATTACCCATACCACAACTGTCGCAACTCCCTCCCACATTTTATATTCAAAATGCATTATCAACAATGTTTTGGGCTTCCAGCAATGGAAAGATCCTCTACAAGAAAGACATTTCTCTTTTTCTTTTGAACAAGCTACTTACAATTACCTAGATTACAAAATGGCCAGCTTAAGAGCATTTTTTCACAGACCAGAGATTCATTCTTAGTTCTTTAATTTCCTTGACAAAGCTCCAAATACATTTCCAATTTGATTTTATAATTAGTGGACAATGTGTCGTTGCACTCCCTCTATTGTACCTAGTGAGGCTAAGGAAGGATGGGATTTCTGGACTGCAAACTCCCCCGCCTATGGAGCATTTACAAAAGAAGTATAATTCTTCAGAATCTTCAACATTGCCTCGATATTCAGCTGGGAATACAAATATCAGAATTTTCTTCTTAATTCATTTCCCCTATCTGTTGTGCGAATCTACAAGGTCAGATTGTGGAATTAATACAAAACAAAACTCTATGGCAAAGAAAATGTTGAATATTTCTACAAAACAAAAATCAAAAAATTTACCCTCCAAAACATTCATTAATTTGACAAAAAGGACATTGCCCGTGGTCCATCTACCCCAACAAAAATGGTAGTCTCTTCTTCCTCTACAAAATCCAAATCGAAGGGACTAACACAAAAACAAAGAGATATTCTCGAATCCTCAAAGATGACCTGGCAATCAGACAAATCTTTGTACAAAAGCTCCTTAACAATGATGTCACACATGACAATTCAAGTTCAGCAGAGTCTTCTACAAAACCCAGAATTGAAGATCTTCAGGAATCACAAGATCCTTACGATCTGTAACAAAAACAAAATTCAAAAGGTAAAATAAAAGAGCCTGCAAAGGTCATGACCTTTGGCAAAAGTAAGGGTCGTTGCAGTTAACAAAATTTTATTTTGCAGGTTAAGATAAAACTATCAGCAGGCACTTTTCATTGCAGTTCCACGACATTTCACTATTCATCTACAGCACTGACACGTTACTATTCATGAACAGCCCTTATGACAAAATTTTCAAAAGTTGCATAGTACAAAGCGGTTACCTTTTGACAGTTGCAGCCCAACTTTCGGCGCATGACAACTGGACATTGTTAAATCTCCATTATTGAGCTCCATCCAGCTCTATATAAAACAGGCATTTCATTCAGACAAATCATCGAAAAAAGAATCGAGAATTCAAAAGATAAAAAAACAAGAGCCAACTTGAGTGCTCAAACTCTCCTCAACAAATTCCCATCTACAAAACTCTCCTCTCTCCTCTTTAATTTTCTTCTTTACAAATCTCTATGTAAGTTTTACAAATTGAACAATTTGTTCTACAAGTTCTTCAGTTTTCTTCTTTCAGTTTCTATTTTCTTTTATGTACTCTGTGTTTTAAGTTTTCTTAGTAAAGTTTTCTTCTTTCAGTAGATATTTTCTTTTATGTACCTTGTGATGCATTCGGCATCACCAAAATTGAAGCTCCTTCTTCACAAGCCAAACGTGCTAAGAAAGCCGTTCACAAAAGATTCAAAAGGCCAACAAAACCTCCAAACAATTCTCCTCCAGCCTTTAATTCTAAGCCAGCTTCTTCCAAAAAGAAGAACGACAAAAAGAAGCCAGTTGTTTGTTCCAAATGTGGCAAACCAGGGCGCAAAGCTTTCCAATGTGAAACAGAACAAAAGATCAACGAGTTATTTGCTTATCAGCATGAACTTCGGAAGAAGCTCCTAGCTATTTTAGCCCAAAATTCCTCTGATAGTGACAATGAAGTTGATTACTATCAAAGCTCTAACGAAGATGAATCAGAGTATGATTCTTCTCCCATCAAAGTAGTCAACGTCATCAACAATAGAAATAATAAAGAATTCCTGATTGATCTAACTAGAAAGATTTCTCATGAAGAGACAAAAAAGGAGTATCTAGGGAAGAAAAAAGACTAGATTCTTGAGGAAGAAAAGAAAGTCATTAATTTTGACATTGAAACTCCAAGCCTGACAAAACTCTTCCAAAAATATCAAGTACCAAATCCTTTCCAGCAACTCACTACAAAAGATATCCAGATTGAAGTCAATGTGCTAAAAGCTTAAGTTCGAGATCTTAGAGACGAGATCATCAATCTCAAAGCTACTGATCTAGAAAGCCATACAAAATTTTCCATCCTAGAAACATAGATTCCAAGTTCCTCTTATATTCCTGACAATTTTTCAAATATAGAAAACATCCCTACGACTGCAATTTCTGAAGAACAATTTGTTCATACAATTTCTCATGTGACAATTCAAAAATGGTATTCTACAGTCAAAATACTATTCAATGATTTCTCTACAAGTGCAGTACCTCTTATTGACAGTGGAGCTGATCAGAACTGCATATGTGAAGCAATTATTCCTACTAAGTATTGTGAAAGAAAAAAAGAACAATTGTGGAGTGCCAATGGAGAACCTTTGAACAACAGCTATAAGCTGAACAAAGGTTACATTTAAAACAATGGTTATTGCTGCAAAATTATTTTTCTGATTGCACAAAATATTGCCCATGACATTATCCTTGGTACTCCATTTTTAACACAAATTTATCCTTTTTAGGTCAATGAATAAGGCCTTTATACCAAGATTCTTGGCAATCAAATCTCTTCCAATTTTCTTTCGGCAGTTAAGCAATGCAAAGTTTCACTTTTATTAAATTCTTTGATTTACAAACAGGTCAATCTGCTACAATTAAAACAAAATCAAATTTCTTATTTAAATAATCCTCTGCATAGAAGAGTTAGGAAAAATCCTAAACCTTTGTCTGTTGTACACACTTACATTGTTAGACAAATCAAACAAAAGGTCGAGTCTTTGCGATGTCTAGGTATTCCCCATCCCTCTGCGTTCATGATTGTAGAAACAGACGCATCTGACATAGGTAATGGAGGAATCCTTAAACAAAGAATGCATGATAAGGAATATTTAGTTCGTTATCATTCTGGCATTTGGCTCAGTACGCAACAAAATTATTCTACTATCAAAAGAGAAATTTTATCTGTCGTACTTTGCATTTCAAAACTTCAAGATGATCTTTTTAACAAAAAATTTCTTCTGCTCATCGATTGAAAATTTGCAAAAGATGCGTTACAAAAGGATGTTAAGAATCTGGTTTGAAAACAAATCTTTGCCAGACGGTAAGCAATTTTATCTTCTTTTGATTTCGACTTTGAATTCGTCAAAGGAGAGAACAATTCCTTACTGGATTTCCTTACAAGAGAGTTTTGCAAAGAAATGGTGACAAATCACCTTTTATACAGGTCTTCACAATGAGCAAGAAAGACAAAGGCAAAGGTATACAAATGAATCACGACTACAAATTGTTCCTACAAAAAATTCATTTCAGTCCCTAGCCAATTTTCCACCTCTACCATACAACACTGTTATCACAAAACCACCCACAAAACCTTCTTCAGACAATTATTTTCTCTGATACACAGAACACCTTTTTCTTACGAGCTACAAAGCTGCCCCTAAAAACCTCTTCATCAAAAGACTTGGTTGAACGAAGCTTTGGTGACTCACATCACCTTGGTGATCATCCTCACAAAACTCGACAATTTTATGAATTCATTCTTACAGACACGCAGTCAGCTGACATTACCCATACCACAGCTGTCGCAACTCCCTCCTACATTTTATATTCAAAATCCATTATCGTGATGTTTTGGGCTTCCAGCAATCGAAAGATCCTCTACAAGAAAGAAAATTCTCTGCTTCTTTTGAACCAACTACTTACAATTGCCTGAATTACAAAATGCCCTGGTTAAGTGCATTTTTTCACAGACCAGAGATTCATTCTTAGTTCTTTAATTTCCATGACAGAGCTCCAAATGCATTTCCGATTTGGTTTTATAATTAGTGGACAATTTTTGGTTGCACTCCCTTTATCTTACCTAGTGACACTAAGGAAGGATGGGATTTCTGAACTGCAAACTCCCCCGCCTATAGAGCATTTACAAAAGAAGTATAATTCTTCAGAATCTTCAACATTGCCTGGATATTCTGTTGGGAACACAGATATCATAATTTTCTTCTTAATTCATTTCACCTATCTGTTGTGCAAATCTACAAGGTCAGACGGTGGAATCAATACAAAACGAAACTCTGCGGCAAAGAAAATGTTGAATATTTCTGCAGAACAAAAACCAAAAAATTTACCCTCCAAAACATTCATTCATTTGACAAAAAGGACGTTGCTCGTGGTCCATCTACCCCAACAAAAATGGAAGTGCCTTCTTCTTCTACAAAATCCAAATCCAAGGGGCTAACACAAAAACAAAGAGATATTGTTGAAGTCCTCAAAGATGACCCAGCAATCAGACAGATCTTTTTACAAAACCTCCTTGACAATGATGTCACAGATGACAATTCAAGTTCAGCAGTGTCTGCTACAAAACCTTGAATTGAAGAACTTCAGGATTCACAAGATCCTTACGATCTCTGACAAAAACAAAATCCAAAAGGTAAAAGAAAAGAGCCCGCAAAGGTCATGACCTTTGGCAAAAGTAAGGGCCATTGGAGTTAACAAAATTTTATTTTGCAGGTCAAGACAAAACTATCGTGTAACACCCGAAATTTCAACCCCTCCGTTCAGCCGATGTATGCCGTTATAAATTCTGCCTGAGTGTCGATTTTATTGAAATGAATATTATTATTCTCATTGTTATTAGCTTTTTGGGTATTAAAGATTTTTATTGGAAACCTCATTGAGCAGATTCCCGAATACGACTAGAAAGTCGAACTTTGGGAATGAACCTGCAATTTATTGAATCGAACCTTAATATAATCAAAAGGTGAATAAATCGAACGATGATTATATTAATGGTTATGGTTTAAGTTTATAAAGGTCGGAAAATTATTGAATTTATGGTATAAGTGGGTTGGTGTTTTATTTAGTAGACCAAAAAAAAAAGGTTTTAAGGGGTCGAAGCCCTTTTGTTTTCGAAAAAAAAAGGAAAACGGAAAAAGGAAAAAAAAGAGAAGAGGAGGAGGAGGCTCGGGGAAGCAGCGCGAAAAAGGGGGGGGTCTTCGACCTCCTTGGCCGTGACACACACACACGCCGGAAAAGGGGGAGGGAGGTGCCGGTGGGGTCGCCGGCGACCGGCGACGCACGCCCAGCCGTCCCCCACCCCGGTCGTGACCCAAACCCGAGCCACAGAGAGAGAGGAAGACCGCAAGCGAGAGAGTGATCGAACGGGAAGGCTGGAGCACCGGAGGTCCGGCCAGACGCTAACTAGGGCTCAGGTCGGCGGCGAGGTGCCGATGGGCTCGAGTCCGGTGACCAGCAAGGCCCTGTGCGAACCAAGGGCTCGAGAGCTAGGGTTTCGGGCTTCGGGGATTCGAATTCTACCACAAAATCGAACCCTAAAACGGGTCCTTTAGCTTGGATTCGAGGTGAGTTTCCTCATCCTCCTATTTATGGTTAAATTGTTAATTTCGATTAAGCTTATTCAATAGTTATTGATTATAGTTCGTTCAGGTTGAATTCAATAGTTATTGTCTATAATTCGTTCAGGTTGAATTCGAATCAACTATCAGTAATATGAAGAAGTTGTAGTGTGAATTGAATGACACCATGTATATATATTTTTTAGTTGTACTAAATTAAAGTTTATCGTTTGGCAAGTGAATAAGGGCCATTTGAGGCGTTCATTTATTGTTTCGAAGTTACATTTCAAGTCTAATTAAGCCATTTAAGCATAATACGATCCTAAACGTTCAGTTATTACTTCGAAGTCAGGAATCGAATTTACTTAAGCCACTTAAGCATATTACGATTCTAGGCATTCATTTATCATATTATCATATTCGAACCTAAACAGACATACGTGGATTCTAAGCATTTATAATTCACTTCGGAGTTAATAAACGGTTACGAATTAACTAAACATACATTCGGCGCTTCTAATCACTTATAGTTCACTTTGAAGTTAGTCTTCAGGCATGATTTAACTGAATAGGTTCGAATCAAAGCTAAACATGCATAATATCATTTGTCAATTATACGAAATTTATTGCATATGTCAAGTTTATCGAGTATATACAGTTATCGATTATATATACAGTTATCGATTACTGATTGAATATATAATGTTCATCGCCGGTTTATAACGTTAAGGTCATTGACTAAGAATTTTATCGATTATATAACGTTCGTTGTTAAGGTCATTGATTGTGCAAATTCAATATAATGTATGAACATTATTGATTATATAGAGTTCATTGATTATGCATTTTATCGATTGATGTAATGTTCATCATTATGGATTATATAACGTTCATTAACTATGCATTTTATCGATCATATATAATGTTCATCTCTTATTAAATATATAACGTTTATTGATTATGCATATTTATTGAATTATGTATATAGTGTTCATCGATTATGTAAGTTTATCGACTATATAACGCTCACTGATTATGCATGATTATCGATTGCATGAAAATCTCAATGATACGTAGTTCTTGGTTTCGTGAAGTCTATAGACATTTTAGGTTGATGATATGAAGTCCCCTAATTATATAATAGATCTGGATCCATAAGTTGAATTCATGGATTATATGATAGACATTTTAGGTAGAGAATAGTTCTACTTTAAATTGGAGCAGAAGTGAGGCCACATCGGTCACTTCAAGCTATTAACAAACAATGTACAGTACAGGAGAGAGATTTTCCGAAATCAGGGACGTACATTGCCTACGTTCTTCAAAAACTCTATATTCTTCAAAAACTCACAGCATTCTCAGCAATAAAAAATTAAAACAAGATTCATTTAATGAACCAGGTTCTCAATGTTTTGTCACATAAACAAGTGGCCCCGCCAATTATCATCAGGGCTTATGCCCATCAGTTATCAAGGCTTATGCCGATCAGTACACCCGCGCGCGGCGTCAGGGCTTATGTCCATCAGTTATCAAGGCTTATGCCGACCAGTATACCCGTGCGCGGTGTCAACTCAGGCTTCTCGATCGGCCTGGGGGGTGTGAGCACCTAAAGTATGATCGTTTCAAGATGTACATCGACCAAGGGGTTCACTTCAGTAAGAATCAACAAATCAATTTTACTTATTCATTCTCTCTCTCCTGTTTGCAAAACAAAATATTTTGAAAATGGGCGCCCAACCATTTAACCTTCAAGTCTGTTTTACTGCATAGGGATGTACGTCTGACTTTCGGCCCATACTTCGAGACATGTTAGGTAGAAAATAGGCAATTGTAACCAACTGTTAATGTCCGTACCTAAAATAGCTTCATGTCTAGTTGATAGACATTAGTTTATCGATCGACATTACATAGACATTAGTTTATCGATCAACAGTTATAAGTCTATTGCCTCTATATGTTTATCGATCGTATACACCGTATCCATTATATAGCTTATCGACTGCATAGTTCATCGTATCGTATCCATGAATTATGTGAAGGGCATTGAGTCTATTCATATCGTATGGTGATTACATGACGTTTGTCAATTGTATATTATAGTCAAGGTCCATAAATGCTTTATTACATGATCGCTAAGTGCTCCTAATTGTTTATCAGTCGCCTATTTGTATCTTTAGCTTAACCAACCCAGTACCTTCCTAGAGGTTTGCATGTAACTTCAACTTATATGTTTCAAGACTCATTATTTGGCAGAAAATTCAAAAATCAATATTTCATTTCTTTGCTAGAGGGCAGAGACAAAGCTCAGTATTTCACTTCTCTGCCAGTAGGCAGAGCATACAAAGCTCAGTATTTCATTTCTCTGCTAGAAGGCAGAGACAAAGCTCAGTTTTTCTTTTCTCTTCCCCATAAGGAGAGGATTCAAAGTTTATTGTTTCATAGTTTGCCAATAGGCATGAGTTGAAGTTACATGTTTCATAGCTCAGTTAATATGCAGTAGAGTCACGAGAAACATGGTCAATTGAATAAACAAGCATGTAAAGTTCAGAGGTCAGTATATTCATTTTATTGCTCTTACTACTTGATACTGAAGAAGGTTATTGAATAATTGAATTGAAAACCTGAAAAGGTGATTAATTGTTTATATCTTGTTTAGAAAATGATGTTATAGATCCAATTTATGACACAAGTTCAGAAAGAAGAGGAGATAATAGTATTCATAGATCATGTCCACTACTTACATTAACATATGATATTGCTTTATTAAGTTTACGAGGTCATACGAGTGGCTTTTGATGCAAATGCTATTTCTCTTGCCTTGTGATTGGACACTATGCTATGGGTGAATTCTTCAAAGGAAAGGAATTACGAACGACGGTTGTAAGTTATTATTGCATCGTAGTTATTGTTTTAGGAGATGGGGTTATCTACTGAGCGATAATTGCTCACTCCCTTCTATTTTGTTCCCTTCCCAGGTTTTTTTTGAAATAGCAGGAAAGGGTCGGCCCAAGTAAGCCAAAAGGGAGTCACCGCTGTCTAGAAGTGAAATGATGGGCTCGTACGTGAACTGCAATGTGTTTTGTGGTGTGTGATTGTAAATTGAATTCTTGTGTGCTTGGTTGCATATCATTTAGAGTCGCTCTGTATGGCCATATGAGCCACCATCTAAGTTGTCAGGGTTGTATTTGTCGCTGTTTATTTGGTTAACATTAAAATGCTTTGGTTATAATGCTCCGGGTGGGTGGCCCGTAGAGCTGTGAACTCCGGTGGGTGGCCGTTGAGTTAGTTTATTGTTATTTTCAGTGCAAGGAAGTATTTGTAGGGCTGTAAGCCTGGGGAAATGGTCAATTTTTAGGGGAAACTCTGTCCGTTTTGCCTCAGGATTTAAGAACAAAATAGTAAAACTCCTAGCTTTAGGGTTGGGGGCCCTACAATTTGAGCCCCCATAAAGTTCACTAAATCAAGTAGCTGTGTTCCATCATGGAACAGCGGTAATGCCTCCAATCAAATTAGAAGTCTTCCGTTGCTAAATTATAATAATAAGTGGTTATGTTAGAATAATCAGATATTAGCAATTGGGGGCGTTATATATCGGCAGGCACTATTCATTACAGTTCCCTGACATTTCACTATTCATCTACAGTACCACCCGAGTTACTATTCATGAACAGTCCCTACGACAAAATTTTCAAAAGTTGCACAGGACAAAGCAGTTACCTTTCGACAATTGTAGCCCAACTTTCGGCGCCTGACAACTGGACATTGTTACGCCTCCATTATTGAGCTCCATCCAGCTCTATATAACGCATGCATTTCATTCAGACAAATCATCGAAAAAAGAATCGAGAATTCAGAAGATAAAAAAACGAGAGCCAACTTGAGAGCTCAAACTCTCCTCAACAAATTCCCATCTACAAAACTCTCCTCTCTCCTCTTTAATTTTCTGCTTTACAAATCTCTGTGCAAGTTCTACAAATTTGACAATTTGTAATTTCATTACCATTACAAATTATCTGTAAGTTTTTCTTCAGTTTTCTTCTTTCAGTTTCTATTTTCTTTTATGTACCTTGTGTTTTAAGTTTTCTTAATGAAGTTTTTTTTCTTTCAGTAGATATTTTCTTTTATGTACCCTGTGAAGGTTTTGGCATCACAAAAATTAAAGCTCCTTCTTCACAAGCCAAACGTGCTAAGAAAGTCGTTCACAAAAGATTCAAAAGCCCAACAAAACCTCGAAACAATTCTCCTCCAGCCTTTAATTCTAAGCCAAATTTTTCCAAAAAGAAGAACGCAAAAAAGAAGCCAGTTGTTTGTTACAAATGTGGCAAACCAGGGCACAAAGCTTTCCAATGCGAAACAGAACAAAAGATCAACGAGTTATTTGCTGATCAGCGTGAACTTCGGAAGAAGCTCCTAGCTATTTCAGCCCAAAATTCATCTGATAGTGACAAAGAAGTTGATCACTATCAAAGCTCTGAGGAAGATGAATTAGAGTATCATTCTTCTCCCATCAAAGTAGTCAACCTCATCACCAATAGAAATCATAAAGAATTCCTGATTGATCTAACCGGAAAGATTTCTCATGAAGAGACAAAAAAGGAGTATCTAGGGAAGCATAAACACTTGATTCTTGAAGAAGAAAAGAAAGTCATTAAGTTTGACATTGAAACTCTAAGCCTGACAAAACTCTTCCAAAAATATCAAGTACCAAATCCTTTCCAGCAACTCACTACAAAAGATATCCAGATTGAAGTCAATGTGGTAAAAGCTCAAGTTCAAGATCTTAGAGACAAGATCATCAATCTCAAAGCTACTGATCTAGAACTGCATACAAAATTTTCCATCCTGGAAATATAGATTCCAAGTTCCTCTTATATTCCTGATAATTTTTCAAATATAGAAAACATCCCTGGGACTGCAATTTCTGAAGAACAATTTCTTCATACAATTTCTCATGTGACAATTCAAAAATGGTATTCTATGGTCAAAATAGTATTCAATGATTTCTCTACAAGTGCAGTACCTCTTATTGACAGTGGAGCTGATTAGAACTGCATATGTGAAGGAATTATTCCTACTAAGTATTGTGAAAGAAAAAAAGAACAATTGTGAAGTGCCAATGGAGAACCTTTGAACACTAGCTATAAGCTGAACAAAGGTTACATTCAAAACAATGGTTATTGCTTCAAAAATATTTTTCTGATTGTACAAAATATTGCCCATGACATTATCCTTGGTACTCCATTTTTAACAGAAATTTATCCTTTTCAGGTCAATGAATCAGGTCTTTATACCAAGATTCTTGGCAATGAAATCTTTTCCAATTTTCTTTCGGTTGTTAAGCAACGCAAAGTTTCACTTTTATAAAATTCTCTTATTTACAAACAAGTCAATCTATTACAAGTAAAACAGAATCAAATTTCTTATTTAAATAATCCTCTATATAGAAGAGTTAGGAAAAATCCTAAATCTTTGTCTGCTGTACACACTTACATTGTTAGACAAATCAAATAAAAGGTCGAGTCTTTGCTATGTTTAGGTATTCCCCATCCATCTGCATTCATGATTATAGATTCAGGCGCATCTGACACAAGTTGCGGAGGAATCCTCAAACAAAGAATGCATGATAAAGAACAGTTAGTTCGTTATCATTCTTGCATTTGGCTCAGTACGCAACAAAATTATTCTACAACCAAAAGGGAAATTTTATCTATCGTACTTTGCTTTTCAAAATTTTAAGATGATCTTTTTAACAAAAAATTTCTTCTGCTCATCGATTGAAAATTTGCAAAAGATGTTTTACAATAGGATGTTAAGAATCAGGTTTCAAAACAAATCTTTGCCAGACGGTAAGCAATTTTATCTTCTTTTGATTTCGACATTGAATTAATCAAAGGAGAGAACAATTCCTTACCGGATTTCCTTACAAGAGCGTTTTTGCAAAGAAATGGTGACAAAACACCTTTTATGCAGGTCTTCACAATGAGAAAAAAAGACAAAGGCAAAGGTATACAAATGAATGACGACTACAAAATCGTTCCTACAAAAAAATTCATTTAAGTCCCTAGCCAATTTTCCACCTCTACCATACAAAACTGTTGTCACAAAATCACCCTCAAAACCTTCTTGAGACAATTATTTTCTCCGACATACAGAACACCATTCTCTTACTAGCTACAAAGCTGCCCCTACAAACCTCTTCATCAAAAGACTTGGTTTAACGAAGCTTTGGTGACTCACATCACCTTGGTGATCATCCTCAAAAAACTCGACAATTTTATTAACTCATTCTTACAGATACCCAGTCAGCTGACATTACCCATACCACAGTTGTCACAACTCCCTCCTACATTTTATATTCAAAATGCATTGTCAAGAATGTTTTAGGCTTCCAGCAATGGAAAGATCCTCTACAAGAAAGACAATTCTATGTTTCTTTTGAGCCAGCTACTTACAATTACCTGGATTACAAAATGGCCTGGTTGAGAGCATTTTTTCACAGACCAGAGATTCATTCTTAGTTCTTTAATTTCCATGATAGAGCTCCAAATGCATTTCCAATTTGGTTTTATAATTAGTGGGTAATTTTTGGTTGCACTCCCTCTATCTTACCTAGTGAGGCCAAGGAAGGATGGGATTTCTAGACTGCAAACTCCCCCGCCTATGGAGCATTTACAAAAGAAGTATAATTCTTCAGAATCTTCAACATTGCCTGGATATTCTGTTGGGAATACAGATATCAGAATTTTCTTCTTAATTCATTTCCCCTATCTGTTGTGCAAATCTACAAGGTTAGATGGTGGAATGAATACAAAACAAAACTCTATGGCAAAGAAAATGTTGAATATTTCTACAAAACAAAAACCAAAAAATTTAACCTCCAAAACATTCATTCATTTGACAAAAAGGACGTTGCCCGTGGTCCATCTACCCCAACAAAAATGGAAGTCTCTTCTTCCTTTACAAATTCCAAATCCAGGGGACTACCACAAAAACAAAGAGATATTCTTGGAGTCCTCAAAGATAACCCAGCAATCAGACAGATCTTTTTGCAAAAGCTCGTTGACAATGATGTCACAGATGACAATTCAAGTTCAACAGAGTCTGCTACAAAACCCAGAATTGAAGATCTTCAGGATTCACAAGATCCTTATGATCTGTGACAAAAACAAAATTCAAAAGGTCAAAGAAAAGAGCCCGCAAACGTCATGACCTTTGGCAAAAGTAAGGGCCATTGCAGTTAACAAAATTTTATTTTGCAGGTCAAGACAAAACTATTGGCAGACACCATTCATTACAGTTCCCCGACATTTCACTATTTATCTATAGTACCGATAATTTACTATTCACGAATAGTCCTAGGACAAAATTTTCAAAAGTTGCACAGGACAAAGCGATTACCTTTTGACAATTGCAGCCCAACTTTTGACGCATGACAACTGGACATCATTACGCCTCGATTACTGAGCTCCATCCAGCTCTATATAACACAGACGTTTCATTCAGACAAATCATCGAAAAAAGAATCGAGAATTCGGAAGATCAAAAAACAATAGCCAACTTGAGAGCTCAAACTCTCCTTAACAAATTCCCATCTACAAAACTCTCCTCTCTCCTCTTCAGTTTTCTACTTTACAAATCTCTTTGCAAGTTCTATAAATTCGACAGTTTGTAAGTTTATTAGTATTACAAATTATCTCCAAGTTTTTGTTCAGTTTTCTTCATTCAGTTTCTATTTTCTTTTATGTACCCTGTGTTTTAAGTTTTCTTAATAAAGTTTTCTTCTTTCAGTAGATATTTTATTTTGTGTACCCTTTGAAGTATTTGGCATCATGAAAATTGAAGCTCCTTCTTCACAAGCCAAACGTGCTAAGAAAGCCATTCATAAAAGATTCAAAAGGCCAACAAAACCTCCAAACAATTCTCCTCCAGTCTTCAATGCTAAGCCAACTTCTTCCAAAAAAGAAGAACGCCAAAAAGAAGCTAGTTGTTTGTTATGAATGTGGCAAACCAGGGCACAAAGCTTTCCAATGAGAAAGAGAACAAAAGATCAATGAGTTATTTGCTGATCAGCATGAACTTGGGAAGAAGCTCCTAGCTAATTTAGCCCAAAATTCATCTGATAGTGAGAAAGAAGTTGATTACTATCAAAGCCCTGAGGAAGACGAATCAGAGTATGATTCTTCTCCCATCAAAGTAGTCAACGTAATCACCAATAGAAATCATAAAGATTTCCCGATTGATCTAACCGGAAAGATTTCTCATGAAGAGACGAAAAAGGAGTATCTAAGGAAGCATAAAGACTTGACTCTTGAAGTAGAAAATAAAGTCATTAAGTTTGACACTGAAACTCCAAGCCTGACAAAACTCTTCCAAAAATATCAAGTACCAAATCCTTTCCAGCAACTCACTGCAAAGGATATCATGATTGAAGTCATTGTGGTAAAAGCTCAAGTTCGAGATCGTAGACACGAGATCATCAATCTTAAACGTACTGATGTAGAACTCCATACAAAATGTTCTATCCTGGAAACATAGATTCCAAGTTCGTCTCATATTCCTGAGTATTTTTGAAATATAGAAAACATCCCTGAGACTGCAATTTTTGAAGAACAATTGCTTCATACAATTTTTCAAGTAACAATTCGAAAATGGTATTCTACGGTCAAAATAGTATTCAATGATTTCTCTACAAGTGCAGTAGCTCTTACTGACAGCGGAGCTGATCAGAACTGCATACATGAAGGAATTATTCGTACTAAGTATTGTGAAAGAAAAAAAGAACAATTGTGTCGTGCCAATGGAGAACCTTTGAACACCAGGTATAAGCTGAACAAAGGTTACATTCAAAACAATGGTTATTGCTTCAAAAATATTTTAATGATTGTACAAAATGTTGCCCATGACATTATCTTTCGTACTCAATTATTAACACGAATTTATCCTTTTCAGGTCAATGAATCAGGTGTTCATACCAAGATTGTTCGCAATCAAATCTCTTCCAATTTTCTTTCGGCTCCTAGGCAAAACAAAGTTTCGCTTTTACAAAATTCTTTGATTTACAAACAGGTCAATCTTTTACAATTAAAACAAAATCAAATTTCTTATTTAAATAATCCCCTCTATAGAAGAGTTAGAAAAAATCCTAAACCTTGGTCTCCTATACACACTGACATTGTCAGATAAATCAAACAAAAGGTCGAGTCTTTGCCATGTCTAGGTATTCCCCATCCCTCTGCATTCGTGATTGTAGAAACAGACGCATCTAACATAGGTTATGGAGGAATCCTCAAACAAAGAATGCATGATAAAGAATAGTTAGTTCGTTATCATTCTGGCATTTAGCTCGGTACGCAACAAAATTATTCTACGATTAAAAGAAAAATTTTATCGATCGTACTTTGCGTTTCAAAATTTCAAGATGATCTTTTTAACAAAAAATTTCTTCTGCTCATTGATTGAAAATTTGCAAAAGATCTTTTACAAAAGGATGTCAAGAATCTGGTTTCAAAACCAATCTTCGCCAGACGGTAAGCAATTTTATCTTCTTTTGATTTCGACAGTGAATTCATCAAAGGCGAGGACAATTCCTTACCGGATTTCCTTACAAGAGGGTTTTTGAAAAGAAATGATGACAAAACACCTTTTATGCAGATCTTCACAATGAGCAAGAAAGACAAAGGCAAAGGTATACAAATGAATGACGACTACAAAATTGTTCATACAAAAAATTCATTTCAGTCCCTAGCCGATTCTCCACCTCTACCATACAAAACTGTTGTCACAAAACCACGCACAAAACCTTCTCGAGACAATTATTTTCTCCGACATACAGAACACCTTTTTCTTACCAGCTACAAAACTGCCCCCACAAACCTCTTCATCAAAAGACTTGGTTCAACGAAGCTTTGGTGACTCACATCACCTAGGTGATCATCCTCAAAAAACTCGACAATTTTATGAACTCATTCTTATAGACACCCAGTCAGCCGACATTACCCATACCACAGCTGTCGCAACTCCCTCCTACATTTTATATCCAAAATGCATTCTCAAGAATGTTTTGGGCTTCCAGTAATGTAAAGATCCCCTATAAGAAAGACAATTCTTTGTTTCTTTTGAACCAGGTAAGAGCATTTTTTCACAGACCAAAGACCCATTCTTGGTTCTTTAATTTCCATGACAAAGCTCCAAATACATTTCCAATTTGGTTTCGTACTTAGTGGACAATGTTTGGTTGCACTCCCTCTATCTTACCTAGTGAGGCTAAGGAAGGATGGGATTTCTCGACTACGAACTCCCCCGCCTATGGAGCATTTACAAAAGAAGTATAATTCTTCAGAATCTTCAACATTGCCTGGATATTCTGTTAGGAATACAGATATCAGAATTTTCTTCTTAATTCATTTCCCCTATCTGTTGTGCAAATCTTCAAGGTCAGATGGTGGAATGAATACAAAACAAAGCTCTGTGGCAAAGAAAATGTTGAATATTTTTGCAGAAGAAAAACCAAAAAATTTACCCTCCAAAACATTCATTCATTTGACAAAAAGGACGTTGCTCGAGGTCCATCTACCCCAACAAAAATGGAAGTTTCTTCTTCCTCTACAAAATCCAAATCCAAGGGACTAACAAAACAACAAAGAGATATTCTCAAAGTCCTCAAAGATGACCCAGCAATCAGACATATATTTTTACAAAAGCTCCTTGACACTGATGTCAATGATGACAGTTCAAGTTCAACAGAGTCTGCTACAAAACCCATAATTGAAGATATTCAGGATTCACAAGATCCTTACGATCTGTGACAAAAACAAATTCCAAAAGGTAAAGGAAAAGAGCCCGCAAAGGTCATGACCTTTGGCAAAACTAAGGGCCATTGGAGTTAACAAACTTTTATTTTGCAGGTCAAGACAAAACAATCGGCAGGCACTATTCATTACAGTTCCCTGACATTTCACTATTCATCTACATTACCGACAAGTTACTATTCATGAACAGTCCCTACGATAAATTTTTCAAAAGTTGCATAGGACAAAGCAGTTACCTTTTCACAATTGCAGCCCAACTTTCGGCGCATGACAACTGGACATTGTTACGCCTCCATTATTGAGCTCTATCCAGCTCTATATAACGCAGGCATTTCATTTAGACAAATCATCGAAAAAAGAATCGAGAATTGAGAAGTTGAAAAAACAAGAGCGAACTTGAGAGCTCAAACTCTCCTCAAAAAATTCCCATCTATAAAACTCTCCTCTCTCCTCTTCAATTTTCTACTTTACAAATCTCTATGCAAGTTCTACAAATTCGACAGTTTGCAAGTTTATTACTATCACAAATTACCTTTAAGCTTTTCTACAGTTTTCTTCATTCAGTTTCTATTTTCTTTTATGTACCCTGTGTTTTAAGTTTTCTTAATAAAGTTTTCTTCTTTCAGTAGATATTTTCTTTTATGTACCCTTTGAAGCATTTGGCAGCACAAAAATTGATGGTCCATCTTCACAAGCCAAACGTGCTAAGAAAGTCATTCACAAAAGATTCAAAAGGCCAACAAAACCTCCAAACAATTCTCGTCCAACCTTCAATTATAAGCCAACTTCTTCCAAAAAGAAGAACGCCAAAAAGAAGCCAGTTGTTTGTTACAAATGTGGAAAACCAGGGCACAAGGCTTTCCAATGTGAAACAGAACAAAAGATCAATGAGTTATTTGCTGATCAACATGAACTTCGGAAGAAGCTCCTAGCTATTTTAGCCCAAAATTCATCTAATAGTGACAAAGAAGTTGATTACTATCAAAGCTATGAGGAAGATTAATCAGAGTATGATTCTTCTCCCATCAAAGTAGTCAACGTCATCACCAATAGAAATCATAAAGAATTCCTGATGGATCTAACCGGAAAGATTTCTCATGAAGAGACAAAAAAGGAGTATCTAGGGAAGCACAAAGACTTGATTCTTGAAGAAGAAAAGAAAGTCATTAAGTTTGACATTAAAACTCCAAGCCTGACAAAACTCTTCCAAAAATATCAAGTACCAAATCCATTCGAGCAACTCACTACAAAAGATATCCAGATTGAAGTCAATGTGGTAAAAGCTCAAGTTCGAGAACTTAGACACGAGATCATCCATCTGAAACCTGTTGATCTAGAACTCCATGCAAAATTTTCCATCCTGGAAACACAGATTCAAAGTTCGTCTCATATTCCTGAGTATTTTTGAAATCTTGAAAACATCCTTGAGACTGCAATTTCTGAAGAACAATTTCTTCATACAATTTCTCATGTGACAATTCAAAAATGGTATTCTACGGTGAAAATAGTATTCAATGATTTCTTTGCAAGTACAGTAGCTCTTATTGACAGTGGAGCTGATCAGAACTGCATACGCGAAGGAATTATTCCTACTAAGTATTGTGAAAGAAAAAAAGAACAATTGTGCAGTGCCAATGGAGAACCTTTGAACACCAGGTATAAGCTGAAAAAGGTTACATTCAAAACAATGGTTATTGCTTCAAAAATATTTTTCTCATTGTAAAAAATATTACCCATGACATTATCCTTCGTACTCCATTACTAACACAA
>JACYFF010022203.1:15211-29552 GCA_017589665.1 Selenicereus undatus | reverse complement strand
AAAATCTAAAAAAAACAAAATAACAATATAACTTAATAAAAAAAAAACAAAAAAAAAAATAAATGGGGAAAGGGGAAGGCTCACGGCAGGTAGCCGCTCGCGGGGCCGCTGCCCCCTCCCAGCTGCTGCAGGTGACGAAGCCAGATTTTGGCTCCCCCGCCCTCCTTTCTTGGCCCACGAGGCATCCGTTGCCTATGCTCTTAGAAATTAAGGCCATATTATATTTTTATCTATCTATTTTTTATAGTTATGAAATTACGTAAATAATATCTTTCAACTAACATGATATATTTGACTAGAATATTATTTTATACTTGTCAGCATATCTCACAAATGCTAGAACTTTGCAATCGAAAACTAATTGTAACTATTGAAAATTTTGTGATTTTAAATTATATAATATATTAATTTAGATTACGGCCGGTCTTGTGACAATATTTGTCAATGCCTAAATTATTTAGATTTTTTTAAGCTTAAGTACTTCTCCCCACCCTCCCACACCCCCGCCCCCAAAAAACAATAAACCACAATACTAATTGGTAGAAGTTTAATCTAAAGCTCACCAAACTCAAATTTAACCTTAAAAAGAATTATATTATTTATATGAGATTCGTCTCATATTCATTTTCCAAAGTTATTCAATCATTTCTATACTCCTATAAGATCTTTTTTTTTAAAGAGACCTATCTTATTGAAATGCTCTTAGGAAGTGACTTACCTGAAATTTTCATATTTCTACTTTATTTATAAGTATTTCTGATTAGAAAGATCTTAAAATATTAAAAACATAAGTATGATTCCAAATTTCAATCAAATTTATCAAAAATAATGGTTGAGGTAAACTGTACCATATATTAATTATCAGGCTGTCATTTTATGAGATCGATGCAAGATATATATAACGACACTGAACTTGTAATATTTCATGGCCGGATGTTTACGATGGCCCCAGATATTGAATAATGGTGACCACCACCTCGGACACGTTTTCCATATCGTTTGTGGACCACATCAACTTTGTTTCATTTGCTTAGGAGGAGATCAACTTTGTGGACCGCATCTACCTTGTTTCATTTGCTTAGGACATCGACTTTGTTTCATTTTTCATGTATACGGTATCTGATATTATCTGATATTTTGTATACATAAAAATTATAGAAATGTGGTAGTTGGATCATTTGTTGATCAGCCTAGTCCGGGTTGGGTGGAACGAGTTTCACTTGTGAGACTCGCGTTCCACCCTTTTCATTTGCGGCTAAGCTTTGCTTAGCATGGAATGCAAGTGGGATCAGCAGGCTGGTCCTCCCCGCATTTCGTCTTTTACAATTTTTTATTATTTATTTTGACTTTTGTTTTACTTTGTTTTTTTTATACCTAAAAAAGATTGTATGTTGTAAAGTGGGTCCATGATAAATATTTTATTTGATGATCCAAATTGGAGTTCACTTTGTTAGAAAAGTAATGAAATGCGAATTCTAAAAATTTGGAACTTTTTTTGTTAGGGCATACTTGAATTCCAAAAAATACAATTATGGGTGGGGATGCCTTCATTTTTGAATTTTGAATCATAACAAGTCATCCCCTGGAGTGTTCTTATGAAATTTTTTAATGCCCCAAATTCGCAACCATTCTAAAAGAAAAAAGAAAAAGGAAAAGAAAAAGAAAAGAGATAATTACATGGTTCACATAGATGCCACATAATAATTGAAAAGAAAGTGATGCGGTAAGATATTTTTAAATATTTGTCTCAATTTCAAATACTTTTGAACGTTAATAATTTAATTTATTTGGACTTAGACATAAAAATAGGGTGGCTGGTTGTTGATACTAGCTGGCGGTGAATAAGATTCTTCCTCCCTTGCATGGAATGGAAGGATGGAGTGGCCTCTTTCTACTGCTTTTCTCAAAATAAGAATATAACACTTATTTTTAAAGTGTAAATGTTCTATTCATCTTTTGGTATATCACTGGAAAACATTCCTTCCGAGTTAGTGCTGATGATTTATATGTTATCGCAAGATATTCTTAAGTGTCTTACTTTAGCTTAAATTAGGGCCTATTCTTTTTGTGAGTTAATCCATTTTTATCCACTTCAACCTATTTCAACCCATTTCAACCCATTTCAACCCACTTGAAAAGAAAAATACCAACTTCAACCCACTTCAACCTATTTCAACCTACTTCAACCCACTTCAACCAACTTCAACCCTCCCCTTCATAATTTTAATAATTTGTAAAGTATCATGTGAGATTTAGGGCCTGTAGTTTTCGTGGGTAAATTAGGTAGGTTAAAGGGTGAAATAGGTTGAAGTTGGTTGAGGTGGGTTAACGTAGGTTGAAGTTGGTATTTTTTTTTTTGGAAGTGAGTTGAAATAGGTTGAAGTAGGCTGAAGTGAGTTAATGTCGGTTGAATTTGGTATATTTTTATGTGGTGGGTTGAAATGGATGAAAATAATGAGAACGTCATTAATGTGTGATAATTTATGAAGTTATCCAAATTTTGTGAAATTTTTGTTTGTTATTTTTTATTTTACATTTTTTGATTTTCGATTTTTAATTTTTAGTTTTTATTTTTCATTTTTCATTTTTCATTTTTTTTGTTTTACTTTTTTATTTTTTTTTATTTTTTTTATTTTTTTTATTTTTTTTATTTTTCATTTTTTAATTTTTCAATTTTTTAATTTTTAATTTTTAATTTTTAATTTTTAATTTTTAATTTTTATTTTTTTTCTATTTTTAATTTTTTTAATTTTTTTAATTTTTTTTATTTTTATTTTTCATTTTTCATTTTTTCTATTTTTTAATTTTTAATTTTTATTTTCTATTTTTATTTTTTTTATTTTTCATTTTATTTTTTACTTTTTTCATTTTTTATTTTTTATTTTTTATTTTTTAGTTTCTTCTTTCTTCTTTCTTATTTTTTATTACTTATTTTTTAAGTTTTTAATCTTTTATTTTTTATTTATTTATTTTTTTAATTTGTAATTTTCTTATATTTCATTATTTTTAATTTTTAATTTTTAATTTTTAATTTTCTATTTTTAATTTTTTTTATTTTTCATTTTATTTATCGTTTTTTACTTTTTATTTTTTATTTTTGATTTTTAATTTTCAATTTGTCATTTTTTAAATTTCTTATTTTATAATTTTTTATTTTTTATTTTATATTTCCTAATTTTTTTGGTTATTTTTTAATTTGTATTCTTTTATGTGTTTATTTTTTATTTTTTATGTTTTATAGTTTCTGTTTTATATCTTTAGTTTTATTTATTTTTTTAATTTTTCATTTTCATCCTTTTAAAATTTTTTAATTTTTTATGTTTATATATTTTTTTAATTAGGTATTTTTAATTTTAAATTTTTCATATTTATTTTTTCTATCTTATTAGAAATAAGAAATAAAAAATAATAAATAAGAAAGAAGAAACTAAAAAAATAAAAAATAAAAAATAAAAAATAAAAAATAAAAATAGAAGAAAAATAAAAAAATAGAAAAAAAATAAAAAAAATTAAAAAATTAAAAAATTAAAAAGTAAAAACAAAAAAAATGAAAAATGAAAAATGAAAAATTAAAAATAAAAAACTAAAAATTAAATATTAAAAATTTAAAAATGAAAAAAATAAAAAATAAAAAATAAAAAACAAAAATTTCACAAAATTTGGATAACTTCATAAATTATCACACATTAATTATATTCTCATTATTTTAATCCATTTCAACCTACCACATAAAAATATAGCAACTTCAACCAATTTCAACCAACATCAACCCACTTCAACCTTTTTCAACTCACTTTCAAAAAAAAATACCAACTTCAACCTACCTTAACTCACCTCAACTTACTTCAACCTACTTCACCCTTTTACCCACCCAATTTGCCCACGAAAATAACAGGCCCTAAATCTCACATGATACTTTACAAATTATTAAAATTATGAAGGGGGTGGGTTGAAGTTGATTGAAGTGGGTTGAAGTAAGTTGAGATAGGTTGAAGTTGGTATTTTTTTTTCAAATGGGTTGAAGTGGGTTGAAGTAGGTTGAAGTGAGTAAAAGTAGATTGACCCACAAAAAGAACAGGCCCTAATTGGCACAACAAAGGATGCAAGACTATTTTCTAAGGAAAACGATTTTTCTGCCAATGGAGGAAAATGATTTTCTTTTTGAGAAGATAGGAAGTTGATTTCTTTCCTTCATCTCTTCGATGATATGGTAAGCTAAAATTTAGGCGCAAAATTCGATTTCAATAATTTGGGTCAAAACTTGACTATTCGATGAGAAAGATTAAAATAAACTCAAAACTATCCGATGAGAAAGATTAAAATAAACTCAAATATAAATTTTAAGCTCAAATTTCTTTCATTTGATCAATATTTATCTCCATATCGACAATTTAATCGACATTTTTTTGCTTCTAAAACAATTTAGTTGACTTGCCACTAAAACAATTTCAACAGTTTGGACAAAAATTTAATCATTAGATAGAAAATATTAAAATAGGCTCAATTCAGGCTTTGAGCTCGATATTTTTTGATGTGGTCACCATTTGTTTCCATAACGGTAATTCAATTGATATTTTTCACCCCTTAAATGTGCAGTCAATGTTTTTCGCCACTAGAACAATTTCAACAGTTTAGATCGAAATTTGATCATCAGATAGAAAAGATTAAAATATACTCAAATTCATATTTTGAACACGACATTGCTTCATTTAGTCAATATTTTTCTCTGCCATGACAGTTTAATCAATATTTTTCACCAGTTAAACAATTCAATTGATATCTTTCGTCACTAAAACAACTTCAGTAGTCCAGATTGAAACTTAATTATCCGAGATGAAGTATTTAAAAAAAAATCAAATATGAATTTGAAGTTCAAAATTCCTCCATTTGGTCAACACTTATCTCTACTATTACTATTCAGTTGATATCTTTTGCTATTTAATTAATTCAATTGATGTTTTCTTTTTTTATAGAAAATAATTTATCTTGTATCAAACAACAGAAAATGTGACATGAAAAATAATTTTTCTAGGAAAAATATTTTTCATAGAAAATGATTTTTTGGGAAAGCTATTTTCCTACTAACCAAATACTACCCTAAAAAAAAAAAGAGATGATCACATGGTTCACAACTTGACATGCATGCCACATATTGATTAATGCATTTTATCATTTTTGATAATTATAATTAATTATAAACGTAAAGCTTTTATATTCTTATAGCGACAGTGCAAAATGACACATTATACTTGTAATTTAATAAATTTGAAAATTATATATAAAGTGAGGCTTTAAAAAAAAAATTATAAAATACTTTCACTTTTCTATACATTTTAAAATTAATATAAATGCACATAAACAATATCTTGTGATAAGATATTTATCATTTTACCACACGTAATTATTGAGCAGCTTTGTGCTACGAACTCAAATTCTATAAATAGGGGCCAGGCATGCCCCTTTATTTCACCAACACAACCAACTAAGCCATAAGTTGAGAAATGGCGAACAAAAAGATACAATTTTAGGCGTAGCAATCTTGGGCGAGATCCATATATCAGTTTCGATTTTTTGAATGAGATTGATCTGCAGATCTAGCATAGCACTCTGGGCGAAATACTTTGACTAGCGAAGACTATACTTGACAAACCGAAATCAATAGAAGAACCGCTTTAACATGTATAATTGACAATTTTCTTCCAAATTCTTAAAGTCACACACAAAAATAAAAGCAACTATATAATAAACTCTTATAATTGGAGAGATCTACACATCTCTCACAAAAAGTGAGATTGATTAATCTCTCAATTGAAAAGATTATAATTTATAATTTGTTTATGTGTCATATAAAAATACATACACTTAAATGTATGATATAAACTTTAAAAATAAACTGACTCGAAAAATCGTTTGTCATTTTTAAATGATGGTACGTCCTCCAGTCACGCATTCGTACTAAGATATTACGTGGCCAACATGAAGCCACAATTGTACCATTTGCCTGTTGAAAAAATAAATAACTGTATGACCTTTTTAACATTCAAAAAAAAGAGATACTCACATGGTTCACAATTTCACATGCATGACATATAATAATTAATTAAAAAAAGTGATAATATATATCTTAACTTTAGTTTTGAATCATGGATTTTATAATTTAAAACCATCAATCTTTTTAATAGTTAATTATGAACGTAAAATTTTTATAGTTTTTAGATACATAGACAGTACAATTATAACTTTATTTCGGCCACATAATATCATATATGTTAAAAAAGAAAGAGATAATCACCAAATTTTTTAACAGTTAATATATGAATAACAATAACAACGCTTTTCAGTATGGTCTGCTTTCGTGGGGTCCTTACTAGTTAATATATCATTCATGTAATTTTATAAATTTGAGAATTATGCATAAAATGATGTTTTAAAATAATATTTAAGTTGCAATTAACAATGTTCCACTGTTCAATGATAGTATTTTTTTAAATCAAGATAAACACAACTCAAAAAAAACTTATATTAAGATATTTATTATTTTGCCATATGACATTATTGGGTGGGAGGCTTTTATCACAAGAACTCAAATTCTATAAAGGGTAATGATATATGCCTTGTTGCAAGACACTCTTAAGTGTCTTACCTCATCATAATTAACATATTTTATAATTTAAAATCACAATTTTTTCAATGATTACTCTTAATTATGAATTGCTAACCTTAAATATCGTCGGCTATGTTAATAAAATATTAAATAATACCCTAAACGCATTAACCCTATCCCCAAGTATATATGATACGCGTATTTTAGAAATGTGATAAATTATGGATAAAAAGATAATTTTATATAACTTATAAGTTGTAATATATTTATACTATTTGATCCTATTATTTTTTTCAATTTAAAAACATAATAGTATGATTTTTAAGTCAAAATAAGACATTTATAAAATATCTTGTAGTAAGACACTTATCATTTTACTTCTATAAATAGGGGCTGCCCATGCATCTTGGGTTCACCAACACAACTAACGAAAACCTGAAAACCTTCTCCCAGCTGAAACCAAGCCATATAAGTTAAAAAATGGCTAACAACCTTCTCCCAGCTACAGCCACCCTCTTCCTCCTCCTACTCACCCTAACCACTGCCAACACGGACAACGATCTGGTCCTAGACGTAAATGGTAACCCAGTAGAAGTCGGCTCAGAATACTATATCATACGAGCCGAAGGCATCCTTGGGGCGATAGGGAGGTCCGGCAGAGACGGCTCAGACCATTCTTGCCCTCTCTATGTCATCGAATACCCAAGCCAAGTCCATAAAGGTGATCTCGTCAAATTTGTACCTGTCGATGAAACCCAAAAGGAAATCCACCTCTCATCGGACATCAAAATCGACTCCGGCAAGAGCGCTTACTGTAGGAGCGACGGGTTCTGGAGGGTGATCCTTGATGCCTATACCCGCACCCAACTGGTCATAGCCTCCGCCAGTTCCAGTGATACGCGTACCACATTCAGGATAGAGAAGATTGAAGGTCCCCTTAATGCTTATAAGATCGTGTATCCTCTTCCTACACAACAAAGCTACTTGACTCTGTTTCGTGACCGCCTTTTTGGGCTTACGTTGGTGCGTGTCACTGAAGATTCTACGGAGGCTAATCTGTTTATCTTCTCCAAGAACGAGAAGGATGTTGTAGCTAGCATGTAAACCTACTAATTAATCCATCTAAGTATATAAAAGACCTTATAGGCTAGTTAGCTACTTGTTAATTCTAGCTAGCCTTAAATAAGATTCTTCCTCCCTTGCATGGAATGGAAGGATGGAGTGGGTCTCCTTGTACTTACTTTTCTCCAAATAAGAATATAATAATTATTCAAAAAAAATATAAATGTTGTATTGGTCTTTTGATATATTATCACACAAAAAAAATCCCTTCCAAGTTAGTATGATGATATGTCTTATTGTAAGATATTTTTTAAGTATTTCATTTTAGTCTAATTTAATAAATTATATGGTTGAAACGGTAATACACTTAAAAAATTTCTTATAGTAAGATATATATCGTTTTACATTAAACTACAGAATATAAATATCTTGTCCAAAAACACATTTTAAGAGTCTTGCCTTCTCTTAAAAATCATGTTAAATTGAAAATGAATTGTACAATTAATAGTGAAAAGGTGTTAGCACTTAGAAATTAAGGATATTATATTTTTATCTATCTATTTTTTACAGTTATAAAATTACACAAATAATATCTTTTAACTGACATGATGTATCTGATTAGAATATCATTTTATACTTGTCAGCATATCTCACAAATGCTAGAACTTTGCAATCGAAAACTAATTGTAAATGTTGAAAATTTCATGATTTTAAATTATATAATATATTAATTGAGATTAAGACCGATCTTGTGACAATATTTGTCAATGCTTAAATTAATTAGATTTTTTAAAGCTCAAGTACTTCTTCCCCCCCCCCCCAAAAAAAAAAAACAATAAACCACAATACTAATTGGTAGGAGTTTAATCTGGAGCTCACCAAACTCAAATTTTACCTAAAAAAATTATATTATTTACATGAGATTCATCTCATATTCATTTTCCAAAGTTATTTAATTATTTCTATACTTCTAGAGGATCTTTTTTTTTTGAAGAGGCCTATCTTATCGAAATGCTCTTAGGAAATGACTTACCTAAAATTTACGTATTTCTACTCTATTGACAAGTATTTTTGATTAAAAAGATCTTAAAATATTAAAAACATAAGTATGATTCCAAATTTCAATCAAATTTACCAAAAATAATGATTGAGGTAAAATGTACCACATATTGATTATGAGGTTGTCATTTTATGGTATCGATGCAAGATAACGACACTGAACTTGTTGTAATAATTCAAGGCCGGCTGTTTATGATGGCCCCATATATTGAATAATGGTGACCACCACCTCAGACACGTTTTCCATATGTTTGTGGGCCACATTAACTTTGTTCCGTTTGCTTAGGAGGATATCAATTTTGGCCTGTTTGATAAATAGTTGTTAGTTGTTAACTGTTTTTATTAGTTGTTAAATATTGAGTATTTGAATTAACTATTTGTATTAGCTGTTTGCAGAAAAACTGTTTGGTGAAATTAGTTGTTTCTAACAAAGTTGTGAGACAAAAAGTTAATTCCTCAAAAAACTCTTCCAAAAAGCTAATCAACTTAGCTATTTTAAATTAGCGTTTTCGACCCAAAAAGCTCTTCTAAAAAGCTATTCTACCAAACACTTAAATTATCTTTTTTCCTAGGTCAAACAACTAATTTTAGTCCAAAAAACTCTTTTTAACAAAAAAACTCTTCAAAAAACTGTTTACCAAATACCCCCTTTATGGACCACAATACTAATTGGTAGAAGTTTAATATGGAGCTCACCAAACTCAAATTTTACCTAAAAAAATTATATTATTTACATGAGATTCATCTCATATTCATTTTCCAAAGTTATTTAATCATTTCTATACTTCTAGAAGATCTTTTTTTTTTTTAAAAAAAGGCCTATCTTATCAAAATGCTCTTGGAAAATGCCTTATCTAAAATTTGCATATTCCTACTCTATTTATAAGTATTTTTGATTAAAAAGATCTAACATAAGTATTTATAAGTACTTTATGGTCTCAAGCAAGCACCTAGACAGTGGTTTGAAAAACTGTCTAGTGCCTTGATTAAATTTGGATTTTGTCAGTCCAAAGCTGACTATACTCTGTTTACAAAGAAAAACACCAAGGGTTTCACTGCAGTATTGATCTATGTGGATGATATGGTCATAACAGGAAGTGATATTGATGCTATCACAGAGTTGAAAGGTCATTTGAGTCATCAGTTTCACATGAAAGACCTTGGGGAGCTGAGCTATTTTCTGGGGTTGGAAGTAAGCAAGACAGAAGAAGGTATATTTTTATGTCAAAAGAAATATACTGGAGATTTGCTTAAGGAAACCAGAATGGAAAATTGTAAGTCACTCAAGGTTCCATTAACACCAAACCTGAAGCTGCTTGGTGATACAGGACAACCCCTAGAAGATCCAAATAGATTCAGAAGAATTGTTGGAAAATTGATATATCTATCAATTACAAGGCCTGACATTAGCTTCGCTGTGCAATTTCTGAGTCAATTCATGAGTGCACCTACTGATGCTCATATGAAAGAAGTCTATCATTTACTTAGATATCTGAAAGTCTGAATTCTTAGCCAGCAAAATACCATGCTCAGAAGTAGCTTTCAGATATCTAAGTAAATGATAGACTTCTTTCATATGAGCATCAGTAGGTGCACTCATGAATTGACTCAGAAATTGCACAGCGAAGCTAATGTCAGGCCTTGTAATTGATAGATATATCAATTTTCCAACAATTCTTCTGAATCTATTTGGATCTTCTAGGGGTTGTCCTGTATCACCAAGCAGCTTCAGGTTTGGTGTTAATGGAACCTTGAGTGACTTACAATTTTCCATTCTGGTTTCCTTAAGCAAATCTCCAGTATATTTCTTTTGACATAAAAATATACCTTCTTCTGTCTTGCTTACTTCCAACCCCAGAAAATAGCTCAGCTCCCCAAGGTCTTTCATGTGAAACTGATGACTCAAATGACCTTTCAACTCTGTGATAGCATCAATATCACTTCCTGTTATGACCATATCATCCACATAGATCAATACTGCAGTGAAACCCTTGGTGTTTTTCTTTGTAAACAGAGTATAGTCAGCTTTGGACTGACAAAATCCAAATTTAATCAAGGCACTAGACAGTTTTTCAAACCACTGTCTAGGTGCTTGCTTGAGACCATAAAGTGACTTCAGCAGCTTGCAGACATATCTCCCCCTAGGGGCTGAAGTTTCAGGAGATTGTATGAGATGTCCAAATCCAGCATAGCCTAAAGGCATAGCCATGTACACCTCCTCCTTTAAATCACCATGCAGAAAGGCATTTGATACATCCATTTGACATAAGCTCCATTGTTGAGCAGAAGCAACAGCTAATAAAGTCCTCACAGTAGTCATTTTGGCTACTGGAGCAAAAGTCTCCCAATAATCAACTCCATATTTTTGTTTACACCCAAGAGCAACCAATCTAGCTTTGTGCTTCTCTATACTGCCATTTGATTTAAATTTGGTTCTGTAGATCCATTTGCAGCCAATAGCTCTTTTTCCCTGTGGCAAAGTAGTCACTTCCCAAGTTCCATTTTCTTCCAAAGCTCTCAACTCTGAGTTCATGGCTTCACACCACTTAGCCTCTTGGACTGCTTCAGAAAAGGTGGCTGGGTCATGTGTATTCTCAATGGATGCTAACAATGCTCTATGAGAAGGACTGACTTGGATGGTACATACTGAATTGGCAACTGAGGTATCAGAATTGGGTGAAGCTTGAGAAGTTGATGCTTGAGTTACAAAGTCAGTCATCCAAGCTGGGCTCTTCTTTGTTCTAGTGCTCCTTCTAACAGGCTGCAATGGAGCATTCTGTATGGGAGTGTCAGTAACAGAGTTGGTCACAGCTGAAGTACCATGATTATCATGTAGTGACTGGTGAGAACCAGAGTTGTTTGTCATGGTTTGCTCAGCTTCCTCTGAATTATTGCACAAATGCAATAGTACATCATCCAGACATGAGCCACTAGCTTGTAACTCTTTGACTTGAGGTACTGCTTCAGGGATTGGCTGCATATACTGCTTATAACTCCCTTTCTGATATGGAAATATATGCTCAAAAAATTGGACATCCCTTGACACAAAAAACTGCTTTGTAATCAAATTCATCAGCTTGTATCCCTTTTGAGAACTAGGGTATCCAATGAATAGACATGGTATTCCTCTAGGATCAAATTTGTCATGACTTCTAGTAGGATTGCTAACCATAGCCAAACAACCAAATATACGCAAATTTTCATAAGTAGGACACTCTTCCAACAACATTTCATATGGTGTTTTATTGTTGAGAACACTTGAGGGCAGTCTGTTAATCAAGTATGCAGCAGCCAATACACAATCCCCCCCAAAATTGCAAAGGTAAGGCAGCCTGAAACCTTAAGGCCCTTGAGATTTCAAGGATGTGTTTGTGTTTTCTCTCCACCCTTCCATTTTGCTGGGGTCTGTCAACACAAGATGTTTGATGAACTATGCCAGTTTGAGAAAAGAAATCTTGACAGTGTCCTGAGTCAAATTCCAAAGCATTATCTGACCTCAGAATTTTGATCTGTTTTCCAAAATAATTTTTCACATAATGTGAAAATTTTTGTATAACAGAGAGAGCTTGGGATTTAGACTGCAGCAAATACACCCAAGTAGCTCTTGTATAATCATCAACAATAGTAAGGAAATATCTAAATTTTCCATGAGCTGGAACTCTATAAGCCCCCCAGATATCAATATGTATTAGCTCAAAAGATTCTGCTGCATGAGAATTACTGAGTGCATAAGGTAACTTTGCAAATTTTTCCATTGGACATGTCAAACAGATCTCTTGTTGCTGACTGGGTTTGGGAACAATATCAACATATCTCAACTTTGACAATGGGGCATGTCCCAGTCTCCTATGCCATATACTAAAATCCAATTGCTTGTTCACAACATAAGCACAAGGAATATCTCTAAAAACGGTAGACAACTGACTCATCAGTTTATTGCAAGTACTCATTACCTGTTGAGACACTTGATTGAAGGGTTTGTTTACCAGAAAATAGAGGCCATTTCTGTGCTCACCAATTCCTCTCAGCTTTCTTGTTGCATAATCCTGAATCAAGCATATTTCATCATGAAATATGACTATGCAAGCTTCATCTTTGCACAACTTACTAACAGACAGCAAATTGTACTTGAAATCAGGCACTACTAAAGTGTCTCTCAAAATCAACCCATTGCTCAAATGCACATCTCCAACATGTGTAATTGGTACCTTACTTCCATTTGGCAATTTAATGCAGTAGCAAACATTACTGTTTTTAGCATTATGCAGGCATCTAGGCAGTGAGGTCATATGATCAGTAGCTCCTGTATCAATAACCCATTTTACACTTTCTTGCTCAGCATGAAAGCAAACAGCTGGACCTGCAAAACTGTAGTCAAGCTCCTCATCTGTGTCCTCTGAGTGGCCTACTGAACTAGAAGTGCTGGATGTTGTTGACAGCAGCTTGAGAAGTTGTTCAACTTGCTGTGTCGTCAGCCCTGGTACTGACTTTTCAGCCAGTTCTGCTTGATTTGCAGTTCTGACACCTGAATTCCTTGCCTTGACCCCATAGTTCTGATTTTGCTGACCCTGTTTGTTCATGCCTCCTTTTCTTTGAGGATTTTTCTTGGACCTGGGATGCCAGCTGGGGTAACCAATGATTTGCCAACATTTTTCCTTTGTATGACCTTTATTTTCACAAACACTACACCTGACTTCAACGTTTTTGCTTAACAGTGCTGATGATTCAACTCCAAACTTCACATCTTCCAAGACTTGTCTTTGCAGTTCCTCTTGTTGAATCATGGAACAGACTGATTCAACTGATGGAAGAGGATTCATCAACAGAATTTGACTTCTCTGTGTTGTATATGACTCATCCAAGCCATTCAGGAATTGAAACAACTTCTGCTCTTCATTTTGCTTAGCCAATGCTTGCAAAAAATTTGTGACTTCTTCATTCACTGTTGTAAATTTAGGCAAATCATTCATAGCACTCAATTCTTCCCAGATTCCCCTAATTCTTGTGTAATACTCACTAATAGGAGCACTATTTTGCTTCAGATTGTAGATATCTTTATTGAGCTTATACTTCAGAGATCCATTGCTCACTGCAAATCGATTCTCCAAGTGTTTCCAGATTGCATATGCAGATTCAATGTACAGAATGGATTCTGCAATTGGATCAGACACAGAATTCATAATCCAAGCAATAACCAAGTTATTGCAAGCATCCCACTGATCTCTTTTGACTGGATCATCAGTAGGTTTTGGAAGAGTTCCTTGAACAAATGAGAGTTTTCTCTTTGTTGACAAAGCTATTTCCATAGCTCGTTTCCATGATCTGAAGTTGCTTGATCCAATCAACTTGATTCTCAGATCAAGTGATCCAGGTCCATCTGAGGGATGAACGAACAATGGATTCTGCAACTCAGCAAACTGATTGCGACTTCTATCTGCAGACATTCTCCAGAATTTGGTTCAAATCAATCAAGATTGAAGAACAAGAACAAGAACTGAATCAGTATCCCTCAATATTCAGTTCCAAACGCAATCACCAGCTCAGTTTTCATCATGGAGCTCTGATACCATGTTAATTTTGAGGTCCTCCATGTTTGTTCATAACCTGAGCTTCGAT
>JACYFF010022203.1:0-10211 GCA_017589665.1 Selenicereus undatus | reverse complement strand
ATATCGTTTGTGGACCACATCAACTTTGTTTCATTTGCTTAGGAGGATATCAACTTTTGTGGACCGCATCTACTTTGTTTCATTTGCTTAGGACATCGACTTTATTTCATTTTTCATGTATACGTTATCTGATATTTTGTATACATAAAAATTATAGAAATGTGGTAATTGGATCATTTGTTGATCAGGCTAGTCCGGGTTGGGCGGAACGAGTTTCACTTGTGAGACTCACGTTCCACCCTTTTCATTTGCAGATAAACTTTGCTTTGCATGGAATGCAAGTTGGATCGGCAGGCTGGTCCTCCCCGCATTTCGTCTTTTACAATTTTTTATTGTTTATTTTGGCATTTGTTTTACTTTGTCTTTTTTATATCTAAAAAAGGTTGTATGTTGTAAAGTGGGTGAATAATAAATTTTTTATTTAATGATCCAAATTGGAGTTCATTTTGTTAGAAAAGTGATGAAATGTGAATTCTAAAAATTTGAAGATTTTTTTGTTGGGGCATACTTAAGTTCCAAAAAATGCAAGGGATGCCTTCATTTTTGAATTTTGAATCATAACAAGTCCTCCCCTGGCGTGTTCTTATGAAATTCTTTAATGCCCCAAATTCGCAACCATTCTAAAAGAAAAAAGAAAAAGAAAAAGAAAAAGAAAAGAGATAATTACATGGTTCACATAGATGCCACATAATAATTGAAAAGAAAGTGATGCAATATACCTTGCGGTAAGATATTTTTAAATATTTGTCTCAATTTCAAATATTTTTGAACGTTAATAATTTAAATTATTTGGACTTAGACATAAAAATAGGGTGGCTGGTTGTTGATACTAGCTGGCGGTGAATAAGATTCTTCCTCCCTTGCATGGAATGGAAGGATGGAGTGGCCTCTTTCTACTGCTTTTCTCAAAATAAGAATATGACACTTATTTTTAAAGTGTAAATGTTCTATTCATCTTTTGGTATATCACTGGAAAATATTCCTTCCGAGTTAGTGCTAATGATTTATGTCTTATAGCAAGATATTTTTAAGTGTCTTACTTTAGCCTAAATTTAGTATATTATATGGCTGAAAATATCTAATTTTTCTATAGGTGTGATTAGTTAACAATTGTGAACCTTTAGTTTCGTAGGCTATGCCGACGAAGCACGAATGACACCTTAATTATATCAACTATATTCGTGTAGAGGTATGATACAGATTTCGTAATGGTAACAAACTATGGTTAAGATGGTGATTTTACACGATTTATAAATGGTAGTGACCTTCTACTATTCAATTATGCAATTTTTTCCTAATTTAATAAATGATAATATTGTTTCGGTACAGAGTTTTCGAAATGATGAGGTAGCAAACAACGGACTTACAAGATGATGAGCGACTTGGTACCGTCCTTCCTTCATGCATCTTCCCTGCAAAAAAAGGCAACACCCTGTTTATGGATTCGAGGAACGCCCCTCTGGTGCTAAAGTCAGTTTCCTGAGTAGAAGGGTAAAAGCAGCTGAGAAAAGGAAGATTAAAGATCTTGTCTTTACAAGAAAGATTGGATCTTTTCACCAAAAAGGAATACTCTAACCTGTAGGATGTCAGAGCCTAAATTTGCATGATGAATTAAGTACTTTTCTCAAGTTGTGTAGGTGAGTATTTATAGGGAACTATACCTGAGCGTTAAAAGGGTAATTTTGCAGAGTTTTTTTTCCCTGTTCGACTTGGGCAGATGATTATTTGATTGGATTTGTCCTCATTCAGTGGCCTGTAAGTATTTAGGACTCCTGCCCCCCATGCCACTTGTCAAAACCAACCTGTCTGCTGATGTGGCACTGATGATGCTCACCGGGATATACCCGAATCATTTAACCCCTTATATTTTACCTGGAAGGCTTCCCAAGAAGGTGAGTAGGTAGAATGTGGAGTGAATACTTCTCTCAACTCTATTTCATACTTTCTTACAACTCTAATCGTGCGTGCATCGAGAACATTTATTGCTTTGACCCACTGCTTGAACCCGCCTTTTGGCCACAATATAAATGGCAAGGGTGAAGGCTGTGAATCCTTGCTTTTTACCCTAACAATTTCTTAGGGCAATCTTCCCTTTGTGACTATGGGGTTCCCTTTTACTGGCTTAAGATGAGCTTGTTCATGTCTGGGAGATCTTCTATTGGGGTAAGTTGGATGAGGCCGTGCCTCCTCTTCCCCGAATCCTTTGCCGTGGACTTCCAACTAATATGTCCAGACTTCATAAGGGAAGAGGTGCAGGCCGCCTAAGGGTTTGGCATTCCAAAGATAGTGCATGCGACGTTTTATGCTATGATAGCAGCTTATGTGGACTTGAGGTTGTGGGCAATATCTTTGAGGAGGCACTGGAGAAACTTCAATGGCACTCCTTTGAGGTCTGGCAACAAAAAAGCTATGGTTCCTGACACTACAGCTACATCCTCGACGTCTATCAACGCTATCGAGGAGAGTGTGGACTCGAGCAAGACTTTGGGTGGCAATGGGGAGGGTACAGGACGGGTTTAGTAGTACCTCCACTCATGCCCATATTCAAAATTAATATCCATACTTATACCATATCTATCGGGTATTGTAAAATTATATCCATACCATACCCGCTAGGTATAGCGGGTATGCAGGTTTTATTTAGATACATATAAAACAAAATGAATTAAACTCATTTTATACCCATATTCAATATCAAATAACCAATATGTCATTTGATCAAGATTCAAACAAAATATCATATCCACCAAATACAACTTCCAAATTCAAGCAAAAAATTAACACTCGATAATTTTCATTTTTAACAAAATGTCCCATCGGAGTCTTGAATATAATACAATTCAAAGCAACTAACAAAATATTTAAATTCAAGCAACAAGGTAGAATTTTGAATATACGGGTACATGTTTTATATGGGGAGGATATGGAGCAAGTCTAGGAGGAGCATTGACAAGATGGGTATGATGCGGGTATAGGGCGGGTGAGAGCTATACCCATATCCATACACATTTTCGTAATGCTTGCTACAGACCCATTTTTTTTTCCCCCATTTTTCAATACCCATAACTATACCTGTTGGGATGAGTTTTGCAGGTTTTAAATGGATACGGATTTTTTTGTTGGCCAGGCGCAAGACTCCGGCCGTGTCTGGAGGAGATGGAGATTGATTTCTCCTTAATGAGCCGTCTTATCCCCTACCTCTACTTAGAGTTATATTTTTCTTTTTGTCTTTTGTAGATGTATATGCTAAAATGAAGGAAATGAATGAGATTATCTGCAATTGGTGTTTTTTTTGTCCTTATCCCTCCTCACATTAACTCACGCTCTTTCCCCAAGTTAACTGTGCATCTGCCTGAAGTGTTTTTCATTTCTGCCCATTGCCTGAAGTGTTTTTCATTTCTGCCCATTGGGAGATCCTCTTCCACGCATTTAATGCCTCCTTTTTGCTGGTATATAAATTGAAGTGAAGAGGAATTGAAGTGAATTCTTCATTTTTACCCCCCCCCCCCATTCTTTGTAAAACTTTCCGAACCAGCAACATGGTGTTCCCCTACCATCTTAAGATAGAAGAGATGGTCGTGCATGTTTGGGGAGGCATTAAATTTTTGGAAGAGGAATAGTTCAACTGCTCCCCATTGTTGCTCGCAGACCATCAAATAATCTGCCCGAACATCATTAAGGCAGACGCGGAGGAGATCGCCCGAGACTCCCAAATCTCATAAATCATTCAAGCGATGTTCTATGCCATGATTGTCAATGACGCTCTTGAATAGGGCATCATTCTTCGCATAATGACTAGAAATCTTACAGATGCTACGGTAAATCTCGGCTGGTAAGCTTTTGAAGCGTGGCAAAGAATAGACAAGCGACAGTTGTTGTCTGCCCGACAATTTCCTACAACTGCGCCCGCCATGGCAAACTTGGTTGCCCCCCTGGTCCAGGGGTGGCTCCCGTGGAGAGCATTGGATCAAATGAGACCCCAAAGGCATCGCACGATGGTGGCAATTGAAATTGCGCCCAAGGCGGCTACCTTTCTTCTTTCTTCTTTTCACCTTTTCCCTATGTAATCGAAAAGCATGAATGAAAGGAAGTGAATTTCAGTTGTTTAAAGTTTGAATGTGTTCCTCGTTTTCATTTTCTTGTTATACGTCAAAAGTTGTCTTGGTCAGCTTGAGGCCGTGCTTAGCAGTGTTTCAACTCGTTGGGAGGTTAAAGGTGTAGCGGATGGCCAAAAGGTCGTACTTTGAAACCCTGAACCCCATGGGGCTAAAAGTGTAGTGGATGACCAAGGATCTTGACTAAGGGTCGTGCTTTGAAACACTTAGTCTTTAGGGGGGGGGGGGCTAAAGCGTAGTAGATGACCTAGGATTGTTGCTTACTGACCCATAGCCCATTGGAGGCTAAAGGTGTAGGGGACAACCTAAGGTAGTGCTTAGAGATCCTTAGCCCCTTGGCAGGCTAAAACAATGTTAGGAGAACCGACCGGTGATCGAACCAGTCGACTGAGTGGGTCAATGGGTCAACTAGTTGAATCGTTTGGACTTGAGTTAGATCAATTGACCCGTTTTACCATCGAAGTATATTAGACCAGTCTAACTCGATTGTATAACATTCTAGATTATTTGCTTAAAAAATAAAGTTTGGACATAATATTATAACATATAGCATGAAATTGGAATGAAATGAATAAAATAAATATTATAATTATTTGTTATCCTTTTATTCATGTTGAATAATTATGAAGAAAGTCATTATTTAAGCAAAGCATATTTCATTAAGTTAAAAATAACTAAGCATAGGAGGGGTTGGGCCAATCCCAATTAAAGTATTGGCTAGATTCCATAAAAAGCAAACCCTAATTCATTGCTTTATCTTCTCACTATTCCACCAGCAGCCCATGCAGTTCGGCTTCTCCTTCCTCCTCGTCTCTCTCTCTCTCTCTCTCTCTCTCTCTCTCTCTCTCTTCCTCTCTCTATTTCTATCTGTCTGAGCACAACACTACAACAGTATAGTACAAGCAATAATTCCAATGAGTTGAAGTAGTCGACCATGTGACAGTGCCGAGTTACCAAGCAGCCGCCGATTTTCCAGATCCTGCATATCAAAGCTTCCTTGGCACCGGAGATTAGTCAATAGCCATGGTTGCTGGCTTATGAAAGTTAGGTTTTGCTTTTTTTTTTAATTTTTTTATTTTCTTAAAGTAATTCACAGAAATCTTGATTCAATAGTGGGTGGTTCGGGTCCAGCCGGTTCGCTAGGTTGATTGATTTTGTCCGATTTTATCCGATTCGATGGCTCAAACGGTTTAAGACTTTAAACATACTGTTAAACATGTTGATTTCTGGTCCGACCTGTTCAATTGGTCGGTCTGATTTTTGCAACATTGGGCCAAAGATGTAGTGAATAGCCTCGAGCGAGGCCTTTAGATTTTTAGCCCATAGGGGGCTAAAGGTGTAGCGGACAGCACGCTTAGGGTCGTGTTTAACGACCCTTATCCCCTTCGGAGGATAAAAGTGTAGTGGACGACATGGGGTTGTGCTTTGAGATCCTTAGCCATTTGGGGGCTAAAAATGCAGTAGACGACCTCGAACCACGCTTTGAGACCGTTAGTCCATAGGAGTTGAAGGTGTAGGCGGAGGCGAAGCTCTTTGACGGCCACAAGGGGCTGTGGCCCCCGTATTATTTAATAAATAAATATTTTGGGAATGTATAACACATGAACTAGACAATGTAGATGGTATGGTGCATTATTTACTTGAGGTATCGTGTTCAACTCTAGCATGCTCTTGTTCCCTTTTGGCCCTTTCATTTATTATTATTATTATTTTTGTTGTCAACTTGCCCTTTCATTTTCCTGTGACTCTTTTAGTAAAAGTTAGGAGTGCAAGTGCATGAATATGCTCAGACTATTGTGTTTTTTCCCCTTCTTTTTTGGGTGCTCTTCAACTATTTCCTTATTTCATTCTCCTCTTAAATATTTTGTCTCTTTTTTGGGTTTAAAGAAGGCATGAGAAGCATTACAATGCAATTTTTTAAAAAGAAGAAGAAATCAAATGTAGGATTTAATGTACTCAATGTGTCAATTTATCTACTAAAATCAACACTTCACTGTTAATTAAAAATCTATGGATACTTTCAAGAATATAAGAATAGATTTTTTGTTCTTTGTCACTTTTTTTAAATTATAAAAGACGTGCAAATTTAATATTTAAGAAATAAAGGGACAATGTTAAAAACAAGTAATATGGGCTTAATATACCATATCGCTAATATTTAACGTACACTACCATCTTTGATACACTACGTTGTACTCTTCTCAGTCTTCTAACTTCATACACAATATGCAACAAATTAGGGTTTATTAATAACAAAATGGAAATCGAAGAACACCACAACAAAAAGAAGAGGCAACTTGAAGATCAACAAGCAAGATCGCCTTTAAAAAGGTATTTAATGCATGAACACCAAAAACTTCAACAATTTAGGGTTAGATGTAATGTTGTTTCCTTGATTGGTGTAGTTTGAAGTAAAGTTTAGCATAATATCATCCTTCAGTAAGAGTTTCGGTGGAATTGTTATATTAAACATCCAAAGGTACAGTATTGTTACACACTCTGCCGCCCTAACCCTTAAATGAACACAACACGCGACCCAACTAGCTAAGGGCATCCCCAACCCAAGTGCCAAATTTTGGAACTCAAGCTTGCCACATCAGCATGAGTTCCACTTGCATTTCATTCAATCTTCCAACCAATGGAACTCAATTCAGGAAAATTAATTACATGGAGCCCACAGTTTGAATTTAATTTTTTACTTTTTAATTTTTATGTTGTGTTTGGGTTTTAACTTTTGTAACATGTTTGAATTGTTATTTTGTTTTAGAGTTACGAATATTTATTTTGTTGACGTAGAAATGTTAAAATTTCAAATTTTAATTTCCCCCCCCCCCCATTTTGTTTGTGTTTGTTGTCGAACTTGTTTGAAAAAAAAAGTCCGAAAGTACAATTCAATTTAAAACTAACACAAAGAAGGACGATACTGGAAAATAAATTACAATATGAAGATTGAAAATGTTCAAAAAAATTCCTCACAAACGTTTGACTTTTGAATTGAAAAAAAAGTACATCCCCACATATTAACAAATAACAGGAAATAACTACGTTTGCGAACTTCTTCGTGCCGTGTGCCGATTCCACATTTCTTCGACCAAGTCGGATTGAAGACGTGCATGTAGGTCTGGGTTATGAACTTGTGCCACTCTACGAAGATAGGCTGTGTAGCACGGATGATGGTTCCGTTGGACATTAGGTTGCGGGGTGTTGTCGTCCACATCTTCATAATCAAAACTAAGGTCGTATGCATTACGCTCGTCCTCGACGATCATGTTGTGGAGTATGATGCATGCCTTCATTATCATACCCAATTCAGCCTTATCCATGTTTCGTGCAGGGCCACGGATGATTGCAAAACGAGCTTGTAGAACCCCAAATGCTCTCTCCACATCCTTCCTAACAGATTCTTGACGTTCAGCGAATAACTTTGCCTTTGCTCCCTGAGGAAGGGGGATGGTCTTGACGAAGGTGGCCCATCTCGGATAAATACCATCAGATAGATAGTACCCCATGTTGTACTTGCGGCCGTTGACGATATATTCACAATTAGGAGCCTGACCTTCGTACACGTCTTGTAAAACGTTGGATCGGTGGAGGACGTTTAAATCATTTAAGGTTCCTGGGCACCCAAAGAAAGCGTGCTATATCCAAAGATCGTAGGAAGCAACAGCTTCAAGAATCAGTGTGGGAACTTTGTACACCCCTTTTGCAAACACTCCTTTCCAACCTGTGGGACAATTCTTCCATTCCCAGTGCATACAGTCGATGCTCCCTAACATACCCGGAAAGTCGCGGGCTTCTGCCACTTGTAACAAACGATCAACATCAGCTTGTGTTGGCTTTTGTAAGTACTCTTCCCCGTACAGTTGAATAACACCAGCAGCAAAGTTTTTCATGCACTCCATAGCTGTGCTTTCACCAATCTTTAGGTATTCATCGACACAATATGCCGATATACCATAAGCCAACATTCGCATGGCTGCTGTGCACTTGGTCAGTGGTGACAACCCACGCCTACCGAGGCCATCGTACCTCAATTGGAAGTACTCAAAATGACTCTCTAAAGTGCCAACTATGCGTAGGAACAAGTGCCGTCGCATACGAAATCTACGCCGAAAGTGGGTGTCGTTGTAGATGGAGTCTTCGGCGAAATAGTCTTTGTAGAGGCGATCGTGTGCTTCTTGTCGATCTCTCTTTACAAATTTTTTCTTCTTTTTGGGTCTTCGTGATGATGATGATGCCCTACTTTCTTGTCTAATATTTCTCAACTTCAGGGCCAACTCCAACATTTTCGGGCCATTCTCATTCATAACCGTAGTTTCCAATATTGGGGAATCGTCGCTAGACTCTTCTAGGATGAAGCTCAAACCATCTGTTGAGGATGACGTACTAGAAGAGGATGATGAACCACTCATTTTTCAATACCTGTGCATTTAAATTATAATTATAAATGTCATTCGAATATACATTATATGAGATGAAAATTTAATTTATGACACATAAAAAAAATAATAAGGTAGAAACAAGTAATTGCGAATTTGTACGCAATGCATCAAGTAATTAAAATTGGAAACAACTTACAATGAATTTGGAGACAACATGGAATTAAAAATGCCATTAAACAAAGGGAAATGTTTGTATGTCAACAACTGTTCCATGAAAACACAATAATACTAAAAATTACAAATTAACGATCAATCTAAATTAAGGTCAATATCAGAGGAAGACGAGTTTTGTCGATAGCGACTCCTAATTTCTTCCTGAATGGGGCCATAGCGTGCTTGATCTTCAGGACACATCTCCGCTATGTTCATTTTCAAAATCTTGTCCTCGTACTTCATCTCCTTAAGGCGCTGTTTCCTTTCTTCTAAGGACAGATGTCGATCTCTGAGCTCAACAACTTTCATAGCTGCTTCAGCCTTCTTCGTTTGGGCCAGGACATATTGCTCAAACATGGTGCTATTCTTCTCGTTAGTTGTCCGTATCGCCGACATTTCTGTAGTGACAATATCCAATACGGGGTCTGTACCTAGCTCCTTTGCCTTTCTCTTGGCAACTTTTGTTCCGATAGGGCGGATAAGCCCTCCAACGACCTCAGTTGGTGTACTCTCACTGGAAGGATTTGCAACAGTAGTGGGGGTGGTGGGGGTGCTAGGGGAGTCACTCTCGGAGTATGGGCCCACCTCATTTACTCTGAGCCGTTTGGAAGACGCTTCTCCAGATTGATCGCAGAAGGTCTCCCACTTTGGCTGATCCTTCAGCAACACCCACCAATGCATGAGGTCAAATGCTTTGCCGACCATAGCAACATAAAGATCTTGAGCGTTTTGCATTATGTCATCCTCATTTGTACCACTTGGATTCGCCCGGTACGCCTGAGCCACACAAGCGCACCATTTCGATACTAATGGAGCGGCACGATTCCATCGGGCGTTGCACACCTTTCCCATTCTCTTCGAAGCTCCATCGGGAGCATGCTGGTTGAATGTGTTTGCTACCTTTGTCCAAAAGCCAGATAGCTTTTGATCAGCCCCGGTGATTGGATTGGTGCTCACATTAATCCATGACTTAACTAAGCGGCGGTCCTCCTCTAATGTCCACTTAGGGGGTTGCAGACCACCTTCCTTGTTTTTGGGGTTATTACTTGGCGAAGGACGAGGTGCTGGTGAGGTCGTATGAGGAGGTTCAGGTGCTGGTGAGGTCGTATGAGGAGGTTGAGGTGGATGACATGGAAGGGGCGTTGTTCCATAGTTAAAAGTTTGTGGAGGGGTGAATGGTTGTGGACGGTAATGTTGCCAATTTGTAGGGTATTGTGGCGGATATTGTTGGGAATAAGGTGGGGGATTATGTGGTGGTGGGTAGTGTTGCCAAGTCGAGGGTCGTGGGGGAAAGTTTGAAGTATTCCCAAATTCACCTTGTGACTCGTCCCCGCTAAGTAGGTGCACAAATGATTGTGTATCATTTGGGTCCATTTCAACGTTCACCTACATCGTGGTTTGTTTTTAAATTTCAATGTCAACTATTGCATGCAATTTCATGTAATTCTAAAAAACCAACAACATAAACCTAATCTAAACAATTAACATTTACACATGTAAG